>JABSTR010000594.1:0-46959 GCA_013339765.2 Haemaphysalis longicornis | reverse complement strand
TGGATGTTCCATGGACGCCCGAATGGGCCGGAGCAACGGCGCACCGCCGGCAGCGGATGGCGGAGGCCGTGGTGTAATGTTGCTACTCCGACACACGCCGCGAGGCGGCGCGTTAGCCTAAGGTTGAGCAAGGCTCGAGGCGCGTGCGTGCGTGCCGTTGGGTCGGCGTGCGTGTGTGTTTGTGTGTGTGTGTGTGTGTGGTGTGTGTGTGTGTGTGTTTTGTGTGTGTGCGTGCGCGCGCGCGCATGCATGCGCATACGCGTGTGCGCGCGTGGATGTGTGTATGAGTGCACGTGCGCGAAAACAGCGCAGTACCGATAAGCTCTCGTGTATTGTTTATAGGCCGGCGACTACGATAGTCAAATAATCTGTTAGGCTTCCACGGGTACGAATAAATCATTTTTTTGCGTTTTATTTAATATGCTTAGGGGTTTCAAGTACCTACTGCAATCTCGCTACCAAATTATTTACCGTGAGTGAAAAAGTCATAATATTCCGCGATGCCTTTCATATCACTATCGACTCTACATGTGTATTTTTTTTTTCGAAGGACGGTTTCTGAATTTCTAGATTTGCAGGGGTAATATATGCTGCACATAATTTGTTGGCATGACAGATTAAGGGCATTATCTTTTTCGGTGAGCAGTTAAGCTGATCACTAATATCTGTATGCGCAACATCGGCTGTAAGTACGTGGTTCGGGATAATAGTGAATAAACACATCAAGTGGAGAACTATACCAATCGTAACTCGGGTAAAGATTTTTATTACATTACTTAGACCACGTCCATTTATGGTAGACTGGAAGTCTCTCTGTACGTTTGTATATGCAAGCATGCATACCAATAAACGGCACCAGCACGTTTACCCTGCCCATTGCGGGAAGAAATACCGATAGCCATTTGGATAGTATACACTTCCAGATGCTGAAGTATACGACGTCTCTGTTAATAGTATCGCGGTAAAAGTTACGCCAAACGTTTCAAGTAGTGTTGCCAGGTAATCTACTTTATCTGTCAAAGCTCGCACGTTTAAAGGAAAAAAAAAGGAAACGACATAGGGGGTATTTTCGTGTTTACTAATGGGTGGAGTTCGGTCGGTTGAATTCCCATACTTTCGTTCTTGCTCGGAACGCACGGAATATGCGTTCCGTGCGTTCCAAACAACATGTACGAGATTTTCAGAAATAAAACCCGAAAACATGTTGATTTTTGGAACCATGCGTGACTGCATGGTTCTTGCATTGGTGTGCGGTTACTGTTGTATTATTAAACGTCGCACACAGGCTGCGAAGGCCGAGTTTTCGTCCTCTGCGCCCGCCCGCGCCAGGGAAAGCGACCTTAGCCTACGCGCGCCGCGGTGCGGAGAAAAACGCGGCCACGCCCCCTTTTCAACTTACGCTCTGTCCGGGCGATTGCGACGGCCGAAGCAATGGCGCGCCGCCGGTAGCCGATCGCGGAGGCTACGCGTACGACAACGTATTTGCTGGATGCCACCGTGATGGCGCTGTCGTTTCGCGCCTGTCTACACGGGAGCCTCGTGAGATTTTTGACCAGCGGAGCTGTTCATGACAGATGTTTTCATAAGGCGACGCGGAGTAACGAGGGCGTACCGATGTGGAGAGGGACATAACCCAGAGAGGGAGAGAGCCAGGGACAAGCTCAGGTTCAGCGTAGTGGGAGACGGGGAGCGACCGCCCAGCGCTGGTGGCAGGAGTCATGGGGAGGAGAGGAGTCGGTCGCTTTTCAAACGATGGTCTGGAGGACGCCCATCGACGAGTGTGCTTGCTCGTCGTTCCTCGAATGTTCGGAAATGCAGAGAGACAGAATAAATTTATTTATGGCGAGATTAAGTTTTAGTGAGTCTGCCTTAGGTGAGGGAGGCGCGACAGGTATTCTTGAGCGGTAGCGGTGGCCAGGAACTGTAGCTCGGTCGAGAAGCTAACTTCCTGTCATCTCCAGCCAGGCAGTGGAGCGTGTTGTTACCGGAGCACGGATAAGAAAGGGCCCTTCGCAATGGCGTGTGGCGTGCTATTTTGAGCGCCACATGTCGGGCAGTTTCGGTGTGGGTATAATGTCGGATGGATTTCGTGGAGGACGTATTGGGAGGGGGGGGGGGGGTCGGTTTGTATATGTCGCCATAATCTGCCTACGGGTAGTGCAAGAGACGTGTGAGGGACGGTAGTTCTCTCCGCTGTAGGCGGTGGTGTGTGATAATAGGGACTTTTAGTACAGCGTTTGTTGCCTTTTCATACGTTCAACGCTAAATTTTTGCGTGCCGCTACGTACACACCGCGAGGGGAGTTTTAGTAGAGCATCTTATCAGTTTTGAGTAGTTACACGCTAATGCATACGGCGCCATCTGTCCAATGTTTTGCGAAATGACTCGCTGGCTGATCTGCCAGCAGAGTGCCGTTGTGCTCGACATTTTACCACTACCCAAAAAAGTGCAAACAAACGCTTTCCGGTTGGTATTGAATGCAACACGGCCATAACAGACCTCAGTACGTTCCATAAAGAAAGCCTTGAAGCGCGGCGGAACTTGTTCCGTGCAATCGCACAGAACGCCCTGAACGGAATTCCCCGTTTGACGCATACATTTTATACAACTTCAAAACAATCCAGAGAATCTTTTCGAACGAACACAACGTCACGACATGCATTGCAAGTATGAACCGGGATTGACAGGTGATCGGTTGCATCCTCCGGTCCGTCGTAAATTCTGCAGTCACCTCGCGCGCGGTTTGAGGGGTCGAAAAGCAAGTCACTTAACTCTGACGCGCAAGCCGAGAAGGCTTTTAGACACGCACACTGTACATACTCGATGCGAGGTTGATTCGTACGTCGATCGAGAAAAATATTCCAGAGCATGGAAAGCACTGTCCACCAGCAGAAGCCGAGCGCGCATTCCCTCGCGGAGCGAACACACACACACACACACACACACACACACACACACACACACACACACACGCACGCACACGCACACGCACACGCACACGCACACGCACACACGCACACACACACACACATGCCCGCGCACGCACGCACGGACGCGCACATTGCCAACGCAAGCGGCCTCGCGTCCGCACGCCTTTTCGCTGAAACCCCTCATCCTCCGTCCGCTAAACGTAGACGCGGCTTAACGTTCAGGGCATGCGCAGTGCGAACGACGCAAAGAAGTAGCGTTCGCTAACTGTTTACGTACGGCTGCGTACGTTGTTGTAAACTCTGATGTCGCTGAAAGCAAGGAAGGCTTCGCGGGTGTTTCGTGCGCCGTGCTTCGAGGCATCCACGTTTGGGGCTCGATGGATGAAGTCTCGCGCTCTCCGGAAGAAGACGTCCGTAGGGACCGCCAGCGAGAGTTGCCGCGCGAAGGCGCACGACGTCATCGGGCGTATCTAGAAGGCCGCGTCAGATATACGGAAGCCATGCGGATGCGGATAGGTAACCGTTCAGCCAGTTTTAGCTTGTGCAAATTGATTTGTCGCCTTTACTAAGTTCTGTGTAGCTCTGCCTTGCAATTAGGGAACGCGAGTCAACTTCGCTGCTAAGAGGTGCGTTCGCGACGCTGAGTCAGTGAAACTGAAACTGGGCTAATATTTCTTGTCAATAATGTTTCCAATCAATCCTGTAAATTACGCACGGTAGGCTACACACTGAAACCCAGCGCGATGAAGTAGTGACGCCTATTTGGAACTGTCATTCCCAGCCCTATAAGCAGAACTAATCCCGACATACGAGAACATGAACTTTCAATTGGTTACTGCGCGGGAAAGTCCAGCAACCCAGAGAAAAGAAACTGACACAGAACCTCCTATTTTATTTATTTTTTTGCTGATTTCAATGTCTCGTTCTGGTCGCATTTGTTCCTTAGAAGACTAATCAGGAAACATAACTGTCTGACAACACGCAGTGTTGGCGTTTTGAGGAACTGTGTGTACGAATACATCGCCACGGCAATATTTTGAAATGCCATAGGTTTTGCATAGTCGGACAATCATGCTATGAGAATTACACTGCTCTGTGGTTCTGAATTCTTTCAGCAGCACCAGACAAGAAGTGCTTTTCGCTTGAGCCATTCGTGCTCGCCTCGTCATGTCAAAGGTTTCGTTATATGTTCCCCTTCTCCCTGCAGGATAGCCATGAACGAGCAGCCAAACGCATCGATTCCTTCAAAGGGGTGCAGCACAAGCGCATCTCCCACATCGGGGTCCAAAAAGGGCTGCGTTTCCTCCTCCTCCTCCTCAAAAAAGAAAAACTCCGTGTCGACACCCAGGAGAAAGAAGGATTCCCTTAAGCAGCCAAAAGCATCGATTCCTTCGAAGGGGTCCAGCACAAGTGCATCTCCTACTTCGGGGTCCAAAAAGGGCTCCGTTTCCTCCTCGCACTTAAAAAAGAAAAACCCCGTGTCGACACCCAGTAGAAAGAAGGATTCCCTTGCTCCGCCTGGCACCCAAAGGAAGCGATCTTCCAAGGCGGGGAGTAGGAGGCTGTCCCCTTACCAGCAGCACGCGGAAAAGGGTTTTCCTGACGCTCAGCTCCCCGTGCCTGAGGTTGCGACAAGCGGGAAGGGACCTTCCACCGGCCCATCGCCGTACAGCGACAGGAGTGGCCCGCCGGTCAAGGAAGAGGACAAGGTGTCCGCGCCGTTTCCCCTCAACGTCGCGTCCCAAGACCAAGCGAAGGGTAGGGGCCCGCCGCCACTTGCAGTGCCCTCCAAGCCGCCGCTGCCTCCTTCCGACGACACAGGACAAAACATCCTCATCAAAATGATCGTGGTCCTTCTGGCAGCGGTCGTTGTGGGGCTCGTTGTTGTGTTGGCGCTGCCGCTACTGAAGGGCTTCGCCCAGGGAGGCTCGACCTCCGCGTCCTCTACGGCGACCCTTCCTTCCGCGTCCTCTACGGCGACCCTTCCTTCCACGTCCTCTACGGCGACCCTTCCTTCCGCGTCCTCTACGGTGACCCTTCCTTCCGCGTCCTCTACGGCGACGCTTCCTACGGCGTCCTCTACGGTGACGCTTCCTACGGCGTCCTCTACGGGGACCCTTCCTTCCGCGTCCTCTGCGTGGACACCTCCTTCTGCAGCCTTGTGCGAATCCGAGGCGTGTCAGCAAGCCGCGAATCAACTGCTCCGTGGTCTGTCCCCTTCGACACGGCCGTGTGAAGACTTCTACGAATACGTCTGCGGAGAATGGAAGGGCCCGGTAAGTTAAAAGCGGGTCAAGTGCGCGCGAAAGTTAACGGTCGCGTTCAGTGAATTGCATTCCCAAAGGGAGGCTCGTGGGGGACGCCGCTGCGTCCCGATGGGAAATCGCAGGTTTACGACAGATTTTGCGAGTGGTGAAACGGTTACTGGGCAGTGAGAGCCGGTAACAGATGTGAAGACATGGGCGTCACAGCGGCGACGAATCCGGCGTCATCGAGACGGGTAACCGGAGGCTGTTTGCGGTATCTCTTAAAGAAGCGTCCGACCAGAATCTTCTTTACTTATTTTTTCTTTCTAAGTTTTTTGTTTATTGGTTTATTTTTATTTATTTAATTATTTATTTATTTGTTGAGTAGATAGGACGTATTCTTGTCGAGACATTCAACGACGCCTTTCAAATTATCGATTTGCGTCTTTAGCGCATTCAAACCTTCGCGACATTTCGTTATGGAGAGAAAATTCTGTTCTATTTCTCCCTGCTTCGTTAGAGTTGTTTCAACGGACGTGGTCAATTATTTTGGCCCCCCAGAAGTTAAGTTAGCATTTTTTTTCAGATGGTCGTGGGTTTCGTTCTATGTCACCACATGTCAGCAAGCTTAGTGGAAAGGGAAGAGTTTTGGTAAAGACATTCATAAGCTTCAGTGGGCAAGGCAGCAGCACTAAAAATCGGTTATCGCTTCTGCAGCATTTCACAGGCAAGTAAATACTAACCTGTACCGTGAAGCAAAATTGTATGGTGAGCATTGTGCCCGGTGTATGCTGCCGAACTCACTGGTGCCGCAGACAAAGCGACACTTTTGGTAGCATCCGAAAACATCACGTGTGTGACGTCGCCGAACCGGCGTCTGATGTTCCAGGAATGCCACGTTGGTTCTGTCGTTCGCCCACCAACAGTCGCCTTGAGTTGATAGCGCGAAGCTTGCATTGACGACATGGCTGGTCGGTGATCAGCTTAAAGTGCTTGAAGTATGGGAGCAAAAAAACTGCACCAAGAAGCGAAATGGGTTGCTGAGCATAGTGCCCGATGTACTGCTGCATACGATAGCAATACCATGCATATCCAAACTCGCTGCGGTGGCTCAATGGCTACGGCGTTGGGCTCCTGAGCCTGAGGACGACGGTGGGTGGTTTACAACAGGTTCTAACAAGGGTAGCTGGTCGAGCTCTGCAATTTTCTTAAATTTTTTATATCATTCCCCGATCGTCTTATTGGCCAGATTCACCAATATGTTATCCAGAAAAAATTATTGCCACTGAAAAATCCTACTAAAGCGGCAATGGCAGACTTCCGCCGGTACCTGCCCCTGCACCTGGGCCAAATTTACCAACTTCTATCGGCGAATACATTCATTTGAGGCAATAGTCAAATTTTATGCTCAATTTAAATCCGAAGCAAGTTCGCCTAAAAAGGTTTCGTTGCTGAGAATACAAATTTCTTGTATTAAATTATCAAGTTTGGATCAAAGTCCTATTTTTTCGAACAAGGTGCCTGAA
Source organism: Haemaphysalis longicornis (assembly GCA_013339765.2). NCBI lineage: Eukaryota > Metazoa > Arthropoda > Arachnida > Ixodida > Ixodidae > Haemaphysalis > Haemaphysalis longicornis. The sequence continues at coordinate 40,257 of JABSTR010000594.1, read as the reverse complement.
TATTACGAAACGTATCAAGGTACAACCTTTAAAATTAAACAAAGGGTGCTTTTTGCATGTCTGAATAAATGCACCAAATATTGTAGTTTTTAAGATGCAACGCGATGCAAGTTTGAATGATAACGACAAGACCCCAAGTTTAGACGCCTGTATAATAAAAAGGTATCGTCCTTTTTAAAGCCCCTCCCCACGAATGTGTGTAGTTGGTGGTAAAACGTTTTTCGGGAAGGGATGGAAGGATATGGCTAGCCGCCTAAGTCCAGGAGGCGACTTGTACGGAATGCCTCAAGGGCGCGCCGCACCAGGGTGACCAGGCGCTCCGGGTGCGGAGCGCTCAGCTTGGACTCATTTCTCAGGGGAAGGGAATGCGGACGTTGGGGGTGGAGAGAAGACGTTTCTAGAGCTCGCATCACGAAATAAAAACAAAGGAATATTGCGGCGTCCGCCATTTCCACTCAGCGCAGCGACAGTCAGATAACGCTCGTATGAGCGGGCGCCGAAGCAGCAGTATGAGCGTAACGCCGCTGAGCGTAAAGATATGCGAAGCTGCGGCCGCAAAGTCCTCGGATCGAGGCATGGAACGCCGCCGGAAAAATTCGCCAAAATGCGCACTCGCCGAACGATGGTGTTTACATGGCAATGTTGGACATGAACTCTGGTAAAATTTTCGTACTGTGCATACGCGGCCCGTCATCAGGATGCGCCGCATGTACTAAATAAAGCCGTGTGCTCCGTTCGTATTTTAATGTATCACGATAGTACAGGGTTAACGAATCCAGTGAACAAAAAAAATAGAAATGATGTCGCATTAGGATAAGACTCGCTGCCTTCCTGGATCGACGCCTTACTTAAATGTTGCTAAGACAACAAAGGCTGATCTTAGAGAGAAGCGGTGTAAGAAGGTTTCCGCATTAGTAAACAGCCTCCACAATTGATGTAACTTTTCATGCTTGTTCTTCTGTTTGCTGAAATGGGCAGCAAAGACGTAAAAGCTAGAGCTCTACTCGAAAAGCCTTTAGCCATTTCACAAAATATGCTGCGCATTGGGGACATTCACAAGTTTCTCACCGCTGAATTAAACTTCTCCTCTACGGTTTCCCTGGCGAGATCATGCCGACGTTCCAGAACTTTGAACCTAATTTTCGCGCGGAAGTTGCACTCGGCGCAGTCTCTCAAAAGCTCTGATAGGCGGCGCTACCAGGCAATCGCGCTTGAATATGGGGCTTTAATCGCGCTGGTCTCGCCGGGCGACCTCACCGAAACTGGAGATGGTGGTCCTTTTCCAAGAACAACTTCTCGTTGGAACTGGCACAGTTGGGGGCGAGGGAATTTGCTTAACAGTCTTTTCTTCTCCCCTCTTACTTTTATAGGCATACGAAGAGCACGAGCTCTTCCAGAAGTTCGTGGATGGCGTCGCAGAGGAAAGCCGAGCACAGCGGATTCCGTCAATTAGACAGACGGCAACAGAGAAGGCTGCCATGGCATACCAGTCGTGCGAGGATATCGTTGCCAAAAACAGCACGAGCATGGCTATGGTCAAGCACATCCTCCATGCTGCCGGCTTCTTCTCTTTGGTAACCTGGTACAGACCGTTTAAGATCCTGAATGCCACATTCTTCTTGGCACTGACGTGGCGGATCGCCTCTCCGTTCAAGATTGAATTCTTACAAGAAACGGAGCCAGGACTCATCATCCACCTAGGTCCGAGTCAGTCATTGGTGGAGTACCTCGAGAGGAGGCAGCAGCCGGACTGGAGCACTCGGTCACAGAGCGACTTCGAGGAGATGCAAGGCACGTTTCAGTCGGACATGGAGGAGACGATCCCGTACGCCCTGTGGAAAAGGGCCGACGACGCTGTGACTGATGACTGGTTTGGGAAACTTCCTACCGGCGAGTCGAAAAAGGTATCGCAAAGCTGGGACGACTCCAATATCGACCAGGCTGTCGTGAGTATGAGCCGAGACGATTGGAACACTTTGCTGGACACGCACTTCGTCAGCCGTACGCCGCTGACGTTCCTTGTGCATTCACCAGACCTGTTCTCCAGCTTCGCGGGCCTGCCAAGTTTGGTCGGCCATGACATGGCGCGACCGTACTACAGGTGGTACATGGTGGAGGTCCTGGCGGGTGCCGTGTACGCCCCATGGATCACCAGACGGTACCCCGATCGACGCCGCGCACTCAAGCATCAGCGCCGGTATTGCTTCGCCGTCTTGGAGAAGTCCGCTGGCTACGCGTTTCTCGCGCCGTACGTCAGGAAGATGTTCTCCGTGGAGGTCACCGACAACATTTTCAGCCTGCTCCGCCTAGTTCGTAGCGCCTACGGCAAGCTGTTCGCCCGAAGCGGGAACTTTAGCAAGATCGTGAACTTGCTGCCTTCTTACTCCACTGACTGGGGACACGTGCTAGATTTCTTGGACGACGCTAATCTCGACCAACGTTACGCCCACTACGACGATATGACTTCGGACCCCCTTGAGAATTGGAGAAGGCTGAGAATTGGCCTCACAGAATCCTTTGCCGGCGACGTCACGATGGATGCACCTGGCGATGTTATAAATAATTTGCGGTTCTACATACCCGTCAACCCGCACAAGGACTTCATCCTGCGCCCGGACGTGGCCGTCATCCCGTTTTTTGACCCTCTCATGCCCACAGTGCTCCAGTTGGCTGGTTTGGGCTCAATAATGGCGTCCGCGATGATAGATGCCGTCTACGCCGCGAAGAATATGTGGACGGACGGAGACCGCGAAACATGGAAGCAGAGCTCCTCTTGCATAAGGCATTCGGTCTTTCCCGCCGACAGCTCGGAAGAGGTCGACCTGCTGAAACGCACCCTGGCGCTTGCGACCGTCGTTCTGGCTCAGCAAAAGTTCCTCGAGTCCGAGTTCAGCGCAATAGTTTTGAAGGATCTGCCTGAGCTGTCTGGGACGCAGCTCTTGTTCGTCGCGTGGTTCCACCTCGAGTGCGGCAAAACAAGTGCCTCAAAGCGCTGCAATGTGCCTGTCAGGGATCTTCCGTCTTTCGCCGAAGCATTCAAATGCAATGCGGACGCGCCCACGCGAGCTAACGCGCTCTGCACTCATGGCCTATTGGAAATGTAGATGCAGACGACCTTGCGATGCGCGGGCAGTTTTGGGGTGTCATACACAGTTCACATTGTTCCATTACTACCCGGAAATGTGCGTGGTATAGCGTTTCTCTTCCCTGGGCCATTGCCTCCTAAACTATATGCTAATGTTATTTGTTGGTGGGCGCCGCAATCCCAAAGACGTATTTTTTTCCCGCTAGGAAAAAATTGTTCCATCCTACAGGAAAAAAGAGATTGTTCGTTCAATACACAATCTAGCCGACCACTTCGTGTCTAGATTATTGAATGTCTCCGATAAGTATTTTCTATATCAACATGCAGAAAAATACTCAACTCACCCCGTTCAAGTTGTGCTTTTAAAACTTATACCACTGCTACACTAGGGTCCAAATGTCATTTGAACCAAATGTCATTTCGCTCAAATACCAAATTGTGCTGCTACACTAGGTTTTCAAATGCCATTTGGCTCAAATGACATTTGAGCCAAATGAGCACCGAGAGAGACATTTGGGATTTCAAATGCCATTTCCAGCACTCTCCGAAGCAGCGTCTTCGATCGGCAATAAAATATATAATATTTCTGTGCGTAAAACAAACAAAATATTGTTGTTTGTGGAACTTTGGTAACTATTTATTCACTTAAAATACGAAATCAACATATTTAATTTTAATACTCAAAACCAGTGGGTCAGTTGCAAAAAAAACAAACAACGCAGACAGCCGCCGCGTTAGAGTCAAAACTGCTGTCTCTTCTCATTTGATATGATTTTACTGGATCAGACTGCTCCTAAGTTTGATTCTTGTATTCGTGTACGAAAACGGAACGGAGCAACAACAGCGCCACTGCAGCATAGCGAACAGTTGTGAAAGTTTTTAAATGCCATCGAAATTGTAGTGTAGCACGGCGGATTCTGAATGGCATTCGAAGCAAACCATTTGAGTGAAATGACATTTGGTTCAAATGACATTTAGACCCTAGTGTATCAGGGGTATTAGTCGTTTCTCTCTCTCTCTAGTTTTCAATAAGCTAGTTCGCGAACTGTAATTTAAGCAATGCAGCGCCATTTCGAGAGTGAAATCTGGTGTTCTGTTCTTTCCTACTAAATAATGTTTTTGCATTTAACCCTTAAACGCAGCTCATTCCCACTTCATTCAAATTAGCTTCCCACTTCAGGGAAGCTAATTCACACTTCATTCAAATTCCGCCATAGCCCGATGGGTTGCATATTCTCTCACAGTATTGTGGAGCCATCTAGCGCGATGCCTGCCTACCACGACATGAAAAAATCGTTCTTTTATGTTCATTCCACTAGCTTTCTCTGCAGGTATTGTGATCATATGCCGCAATTTTCTGTCAATCTTGACTTGCGCACATTGAGCACCATAAGCGCTACAAGATATGAATTACTAAGTAATGCACTGCGGGAAAAGTAAGTAAATACTACTGATATGATAAACTGATGTCTTAGCTAACGTACTAGCGTGTTTTTGAGCCCCCTCTTTGCTTTTATGTACTATGAGTAAGGCTTGGATCAAATCTACCACATGGGAACATATTTTCCTACGGGCTTTCAGCGCATTCGAATATTTTTGCGCTATTTCTTTTTTTGTTTTGTGTGGCTAGGCATCTGACGGCAGAAGAGGTTTACAACCTTTTTATTACCTTCCTGAAAATGTAGATCAGTACACGGATAGTGGAAGATTATGTTGATGAGGTTTCAGCTGTGTTTACCCATTCAAAGATGCAGGAATTGATAGCATTGCAGACATGGTCAGCTTGTCAAACGCGAATGCTAGCAGGGACATGTTTTGAAGAACATAAATGTAATAATGACCGCTGGGACATACACCCCCTTCAGCACAAGAAAGCAGCCCGAAGTTTGGTTTACAGCCACGAGCTTCATTGAAGATTACCCCGTATTGCACGTACACCCTTGATTTTTGACTCATTGACGCACTGTTTTGTGATAGAGGGAAAATTCTTGTAGAGCAAGTGAACCTTTTGCGAAGCAAGGAAACCTGTTTGCGAAGCAAGGAAAGATAATGGGCTGGCAGGATACAGGAGATGAAAATATGCGTGCTTTTATTCGTAGGATGAAGATGTGTTTTCATACGCAACGCCCCTTTTCTCACAGGCGGCCGCGCCCTACGTGAGGTCAGATATTGTTCAAGACCAAAAAGCCACAATCGGTCCAAGATAACTTGCACAACATACAAGGTTAGCCTCTGCGCGGCTCTGGCTTCGGGAAGTTTTCTATAATGTAGGACACCCCAAAATTCCCACAAGGAAGAATATTCCCATAGCTGTATTTCTTGTTCCTTGCAACTGCAGGGGTTTTCTCGGTTGTAGTTGTGTTCACAGCCTAATAAATAGTGTTTCTGGAAAAATTACCCTCATTTATCTTCAATAGAAACCTTATGGGCCTTTAAGGGTTAAACGGTGCTAATGCAAAAGCCACTTTTCCAGAAAAGTACGGAGAATTTCTAATGGCACCTCTCAATTTCAAAGATGCCTTAAACGAGAGAGAGAGAGAGAGAGAGAGGGAGAGAGAATAATTTTTTTTATCGAGCAGAGGCAGATGAGTGGGCATAGCCCTGGTGGAAGGCATCCCTCGTTCGGGATGCCCTGACTTCTGCTGGCCGCCCGTGGTCGGCTCACCAGTTTTAGCTAGATATACGGGTCTGGGCTGACCAGGAAGCCCTCCACTGCTCGAAGGTGGGGTTGGCAAGTGGGGGCGAGTTTAGAGTACGTAGGCACTTCCCTATTATATGGTAGAGGGCACCAGGCTGGGGACAGTAAGCACAGAGGGAAGGTTTTTGGGTGGGGAGGATGAGGTGAAGGCGTGTGAGATGTGGGTGTGTATTCGTCTGGAGCCGCTGGCAAGTTTTAGCTTCCTCTCTAGAGGTGCCAGTGTGGCGGTGGGAGGCTGCGGCGAGTTTGCTTGTAATGGGCGAGAATCTCTGTGTAGTCACTCAGTGGGTGGGGTTTATCTTGAGGGGGTAGACATTGGCCACCGTCGGCAATGCCTAGGTGTGTCAAATCGGGAGCCGCGGCATGAGCCGCTACTTTGACGGGGATGGCAGCGCGTCCAGGAACCGAGTCGATGCAATACAAGGAGTTGTCGAGAGGTTTTTGAGTATGAGTGGAGTTTGTAATGAAATGCGGTCAATCTGGTTGTTTCAGCAGGCTATCTGCGCACCCGTGAGGATAGTAACTGGTTCAGGGCGGGAAGTGGCGGCCAGGGAAATGGCTATTTCTTCAGTGACATTGATTGAGGTTGCCGTAGTAGTTGCGGCATTTATGTATTGGCCAGTATGCGTAACTGCACAGGCTACGTGGCCTGCGCGCCAAGGGTAGGGGGCAGCATCTCTGTGTAGGGCGGTGGGGTCGTCCCCGTATCACGCAGCAAGGGCTCGAGCACGAGTAACCCGGCGGCCAATGTGGTAGTTGGCGTGCATATTGCGAAGGATTGGGGCCACCCGGTTGCAATCTTGCAGGTCGAGAGGGATGCGCTTTCTTTGTTCCCAAGAGGTATCGGACGGTGTCTTAATGCTGTAAGGACCTGTCGACCGGTGGGAGTCAATTGCAGGTGTCGTACTTGAGCTGAATAATGCGCTTCTTGAAGCTCTTCCCACGTGTTGTGAACTGCCAAGGCGAGTAATTTTTTGGTCACAGTGGCAGTGGGGAGGCCAAGCGCAGTTTTGTATGCTTGGTTATTCATGCTGTTGAGCCGAGCCGAGCCTAGCCGTTGAGCCGAGCGGGTTGCGCATGAGCCGAGCTCACGTGCAACCCGCGCGCAGGTCGATACACGCACGGACACGGGCGGAGCGTCTGCTTCCGTACTACTAAAAGTTTCTGCGCCGCTCCCCTAGGCGGCGCTCAGTGATGGTGATGATGCTTAGTCGCGTCCCCTTTGTAACGGGGTGGCGTTGCACAGCGGCCTTAGTCGCAACGCCACTGTACAATCACCTCGCAAAAAATACAAACAGAATAAATAAAAAATATTGTCAAAATAAAAAGAAAATACTTTTACAAAATTTTTGTGCTAGTCAGACTTCTTTGTTCGCATGTCTTCCAAGATTGTTCTCTGCTCTTTTCCCACCAACATTCTAACCTTCTTTTACTAACCTCTATTACTGTCCAGTTCACTTTTCCGCTAACCTTAAAGCCAAGGGCTTCCGGAAGCTTGATGGCTTCATCACTGAGGACTGGACGGATACTTTTGCACTCCGTTACAATATGTCGCATGGTTTCTGGCTCATTTCCGCAGCCTGCGCATAGTTCTTCCTGTACCGGCTCGCGGATAAGCGTTTTTGTCCGCAAGCAACCCACTCGGGCTTCAAAAAGCAATGAGCTCCCTTTGGTATTATCGAATAATTTTTCCCTTGTGATCTCCTGCTTCCCGATCTTGTAGATACCTATAAGGACTTCTTCGCATCCACCCTCTTTTTCTAGGTCGTTGTCTCTGTTTTCTTCACTTCATTTTTTCATTGCCTTGGTCATTTCCCCTGTACTTCCAGGTTTCATATACTTTGTCCTGAGCCTTCTGGTTCTTTTCCTCCATTGTGTGTCCACGCTTTTCATGAAAAGATACCGTAACACTTTGGCCGCCCATCTCTGATCACCCATATTTCTAAGTAGTTATTCAAAACATATTTTGCTCTGTGCTTCCCTCACTTCGAAGGATGCCCATCCCATGTCTTCCCGCACTGCCTCATTTGTTGTTTTACTATGTGCTCCTAATGACAATAAACCTACGGCCCTCTGATTTACTTCTAGCCCTGATTGAATCTCTGATTTGACACATACTACTGGGTTTGAAAGGTGAGTGCTGATACCATTACTCCCTTCCAGATTCCTCTCACTACTTAATATCTGTTATATCCCAACAGTGCTCTGTGCTTCATGATAGAGGCGTTTCTTTTGCCTTTCATTCTTAAATGCTCCTCTTCAGTTTTTAGATACGCCTGACCTGCGTTTATCCATATGCCCAGATATTTGTATTCTGTTACCCACGGTATTGCTGCTTGTTGAACTAATACCGATTCGTTACGGGCGTCGTCATTAAAAACCAGGACTCCAGACTTTGCTGTGCTAAACTCTAAACCCAGTTCAGTGGTTTCTTCCCCACAGATTCCTGTGAGCTCTTGCAGACAGTGTTTGCTATCTGCTAGTAGTACTATCTCATCTGCATATATCAGTCCCGGGATATGTTGTTCCACTTCCTGTCCTTTGCGGCTATAACATAGATTGAATCCTATTTTACTGCCTTCAAGCTTTCTTTCTAGTCTAGCCATGTACAGCATGAACAGTAATGGCGACAGAGGACAACCCTGCTTTAAACCTCTATTTGTGACTATCGGTTCCGTGCACTTTTCGTCCTCCCAGGTAATTTGCACCTCGCTCTCATGGTAAATTCCCTGCAACAGCTATATAATGTCCTGGCCTATAATCCCTCCCGCTCAAGTATGCTCCATAGAAGGTCTCTATCGACGTTGTCGTAGGCTCCCTTTATATCTTGAAATACTATCCATAGTGGTCGCTCCTGAGCCATTGACACCTCTATGCATTTGGTTACGACAAATAAATTGTCCTCTAAGCGTCTGTTTCGTCTGAAACCATTTTGTAGTTTTCCCAGTATACTTCTCCCCTCTATCCACGCCTGTAGTTCCGCTCTTATGGCTTGCAATGCCAGCCTGTATGCTACTGAGGTAACTGTAATAGGCCCGTACCAATTGCCATCAGCCCTGTCTCCTTTACCTTTATATATCATCTTCCCGCTGCTCTTACGGCAATTGCCCGGTACTTGCTTAGTTTTTATCACTTTTTTGGATGCGTCAGAAGCAGGCAAAATAACTGAATCACTAGAAATACGCTTTTTAATGCACTACAGCAACAAAGCGGGCGATTTCTAGCACAGACACTGCTGCTCCTCACAAGCGGAGTGTAGCAGACGCTAGCGGGGAGAGTCCCTAAGCTGACGTCAGAGCCAGGGGGCGCCACTCAAACATCTTACTGCCAATGGACCTCTCCCGGGGAACGTCACGCGGCAGCCGGGACGTCACTGAAAGCGCACGTGCTGGGTGTGGCCGGGAGGTTGGTTGGCAAAACATTCGGGCCGGATCGCGAGGCGTATGCAGTGAGGCTGCATTAAACGCGCGCAAAAGTGGAGTTTTTGTTTATGCGTTGGCTTTTCTGATGCCGGTGGGCTGCTGTGCTCTTGGCTACGCAAATCTTGCGAGCAAAATCAGCGGAAGCACACTTTTCGGAGTCCCCAAAGAGGTAAATTTGGCATGTATTGTGGATGTGCGCAATGTGCCGAAGACACTGGCAGCCAAAGCAGCGACATGGTCTGCTCTTACTCATAGCAACATTTCCCATTCTCGAACTTCTGTTCTCCAAAGCGCAGTCATACCGTCTACATTGGCAGTCCGCGCTGATTCGTGCCATGAGATGATGCTGTTTATCAACCATCTGCTATCATGCAGCACCAGCAGAAATTTGGTCAAGTGAAATAGTGCCGGGGATAGGGGCAAACGGAAATTTTCTTGCTGCGAAATATTGCCTTGTTTTGAGGATGTAGAGTACTGTATTAAAAACAAAATGAATGCCTAACCTGCTTAGGCGACGCGAAATGTTGTTGTTGTAATCCTTTATTTCGAAGGGAAGGCCATGCGGCCATAATAAAGGAGGAGGGGTAAGAGGCAGGGAGGAGTAGCCGAGTAGCACAAATGGTGGGTCCTTGAACGATTTAGAAGAGATCACTGCCGTCAGCAGAGCCAGGCTAGGGTTACTGGGATCATGTGAGTGCAGTCAAGTCAACTTTTACGACCGGGGTAGGCCCCGGTTTACACTAATCTCGAGAGACCACTCTCTAGGCCGAACACCCCGAGGGCTGAGAGAAAATTAGCGTCTTCGAAGGGGGGCTCGTCTTTCGAAGTCGACGCGAAATAAATGTTTCGACAAGGGATCCGCGATAGCCGCCAGATCGACAAGGACAAGTTTGGTCTTATGGGGGGATCTGTTCAAGACTAACAAAATTCATTGCTTGTAAGTGCAATAAATTTTTACCGTGATCAATTATATTCTGCCTTGAGGATGCAGAAAACAGATATGCTTGCCGTGCTCACATGTAGCATCGTGCCTTCGGCGCGCGATGGGCCGCTCACGCGACTCGAAAAAAACTCGAAAAATGTGTTTGCCCTAAGCGAACAGACTCAGTGAATGTATTCTTTTGTTGCGGCCTCCCGATGCTGGCGTACGCAGCGGGCGTACAGGGACACTAACTTTAACCATCATGAAATAATGACTACCGAAAATTATTTCAGGGCCCTGTCGCAAGCTATACGCACTAACCATATGTGGCAGCTATGTTACTCTCACAATGACGATGAAGCGGTGCGCGATTTCAATGGGGAAAATGGTAACAAAACAATCGGTCAATAACATAGAGAACGACATCATCGCGATATTTTTATTGGAATAGTTTTTGGCTGTTGCTCTTCATATTTTTGTTTCGATGCTGCTCATTTTAATTTTTAATCCTTTCATGCTTTACCTTTCCTTTTTCCACTCGACATGAAATCGTGGGTACGCCATTGTCTCCGGGCGACGCAAAGAGAACTGCAGGGAGCGTATACGCCACCTGAGGCACCGCACTTAGCTTAAGCGGACCTCGAAAGCAACAAGGAATTAGCTTTCCTGGTATGTGTCCGAACACAAAGAATCTTAAAAAACATTCTTGGAATGCGTCGCAACAGCACCAACCTTCAGAATGACTCGTTTAGGCTGTTCTATCGCGCACTGATTATCCGAAAGCGTCGCCCTTCAGTTGACCGTACGGTAAACGAAAGTGTTGCGGAGGTTGTAGATGCGGAAAGCTACATAGGGGTGCGACGGCCACAGCTAGGATAGCTAGACCCCCACCTGCAATGAAGGCGGCCAGTGACGGCCCGAACCAACGGCACATCGTTCCTTTCGGGCGCCGCGCGGCCAGGCCGGGCAGACGGCGCAGGCGCGTTCTGCCAACCGCTACCGCACTTCGCGGCCGCCAGCAGGCGCCACCCGTCGCGCACGTGCTCTTCGTGACGTCAGGGCGTTTACATACAGGGAGAGGTCCATTGGCGACGCCACCACCTGCTTACTACGCGGGTCATTCTCCCGCCCTCATCAACAATTGCCTTTCGGGGAACAACTTGTACGGCCGACTCCTGGGATCAGTACTGGCGCCGTTGCTGTCTGCTCGCTTGGGGTGCCCTTTTCCTCTCTCTTTTAGAAGGACGTGGGGTTCCCCTTCTTTCCCTCGTTGGGGGAAACTGTCGGCGAACGCATCTTTTGAAAATAAACAGTATTGTTTTGAAACAGCAAACCAGCTCGACGTCTGCATTCTCGCCTCCTTCGGGAGCCGACATTCCGGGCTGCTGTCAGATGGCCGGTTTAAGTAAGGACTTGCCTTGGAAAGAGATTAAACTGTTTAATGACAGGAAAACTGATTACATTGCGTTATATGATCGGGAAAATAGCACTGAGAACGTCCGTCGCGATGCGCGGCGGTGGGGCGACTCCCTGCGCACGAAGTTCAGTTCACCCTCGCAAGCGAGAGTCCGAAATCTGAACCACACGCACACAACACGTATAAACGCTGGCAACGTCTCGGGGCCACGTGATGGTACGTATAAACACTGGCGGCGTCTCGGGGAGGCGTTGGCGGCGTAAGCTGTGGCGGTGTGGTATGCGCTGCAGGGCCGTCTTCTCGGCTTTCCGTTCGTACTTCTTTTTTCTTTCGTTCGTCGGCCCCCAGCAAATTCTTCGTAGCCCCTGACACGACCTCCCTTTAGAAGGATCTGTCCCCAGGTCCTTCACGAGTTGGCGCCCGATGGAGCTATCCGCGAGCTCTGTGGGGTAATGGATGCGCTCGTAATATGGACGCAACTGTTCCACGTTGACAGTTTTATCACTTGGGCCTCCGAGGTTTCCGATTCTCTTGATGCGCACCAGGTTTTCGCCAGCAAGGTCCGTGATTTCGTAAGGACCGTCATATCGTGGGTCGAGTGTCCACTTTCGGGCTCCAATAGAACACAAAACCTTGTCTCCTACGTTGAAATTCGGAGGATCCCTTCTCGCATCGTATCGTCTCGTAGAGTATGCTTGGCTCTTCTGTAAGTTATCTTTAGCTTCTTTGCGTGCCATCGCGAGCTCGTCAAGCCGCACCGAGTCTTCAATGTCATTTCTGACGGAGCCAATGTTCAGCTCACCGGGTAGTCTCGGCTGGTATCCGTGCATAAGCCAGAATGCGCTGTACCCTGACTGCTGTGTCTTTTGCAACGTTGATGGCAAACACTGTGTCTGCAAGCAAACGATCCCAGTCGCGCGTCTCATTGTGCAGCTTTCTGAGAACTTGCTTTAATGTTGCCACCATTCTTTCGACGAGACCGTTGGCCTGAGGCCAGTAAGGTGGCGTGTTGACGTGTTCGATGCCGAGTCGTTTGTGAAGCGAAGCGGTCTTCCTGTTCACAAATCCTCTGGCTTGGTCGGTGATGATTACCTCTGGGACGCCGAAACGTGGAATTCATCTGTTGAGTAGATAATCTATGTAGTATGTCGATGCCGTACTTGGCACTGCTATTGCATCCATATAGCGTGTCGCGTGATCGATGCATACCAAGACGTAACCCTCGTCTTCGCTTTCATTAATTGGACCCAGGTGATCCAAGGAGATAACAGTGTTGGGTTCATTCGGAATTTCTCGTGGTTGGAGGCAGCCTTTATTTCGTTTTGTTCTTGCGTTTATAGTCTGGCAGGTATCACAGGACTGAACGTATGTCTTGACATCCTTTGACATGGAAGGCCACCAATATTTGCGTTCGATCAGGTCCTTCGCTTTCGTTGCGCCGAGATGTCCGTTACTGTCGTGGAAACTCTTCATGACAGTGTCGCGCAGAGCTCCCGGTACAATAATTTTCTTCGATGAACGCCCCTTGTTGACGATTTCTTTGGTCAGAATGCAGTCGTCCATTTTGAAAGCGCTGTCTCGTCTCCGGCTGTCCTCCGTGAACCTGCGGCAGTCCGCGTCCAAAGCTTGGAATTTCCGCAGCGTCTCGTGATTACCGGTGATGACGGATGGAAGTACGTAACCTCTCGCACCCTCCGTTTAGAGAATGTCTCCTGACATTCTTTCCGTTTCTGTTTGGCGGGATAAGGTATCTGCGGCGGTGTTGAGTCGGCCTGGGCGATGCAACACGTCGAACGTGTAGTCGGCCAAGTCGAGCATCCAGCGATCAAATCGTCAGTTGATTTCTCCCTTCTTCATGAGGTACGTTAGGCTGAAGTTGTCCGTGAAGACGGTGAACCGTGATCCTCCTCGTAGATACAAAGTCAATTTCTCTGTAAGAGCCCACTGCAGCGCCATCCATTCCAGTAGGTTGGAATGAAGCTTAGAGTCGTGTTCGTTGAGCGCTTTGCTTGCATACTCGATCACTCGTTCCTTTTCGTCTTGGAGCTGAGTCAGTACAGCTCCCAGTCCTGTTTGGCAGGCGTCGACGTGGACTCGTGTCTGACATTCGGGACGAAACGTTGACAACATTGGGAGACTCTTCAGCGTGCTTTTGAGGTTGTCAACGATGCTTTCGTGTTCTGAAGTCCACTGAAATTCAGCCTGTTCCGAAATCAGTTTCCGTAGAGGTCGTGTGATTTTCGAGAAGTTCGGAATAAATTTGCGATAGTGGTTCGCAAATTGCAAGAAGGAGTATAGCTTCTTAGCGCTGACGTGCGGCTCAAACGTCAATGGCTGCGATGCGTGAACCGTCTGGAATTCGGCCTTCCAGTGAGATCTCGTAGCCAAGAAAGCTGATGCTGCTGCGTATGAACTGGCATTTACAGATGTCCATCTTAAGTCCATTGATCTTGATTCGAGCTAAAGCTTCTTCTAGAAGTTCCAAAGCTTCTTGAATTGTGCGTGCGCCTTGACCAACATCGTCCATGTAGGTCGCCGTACGTGGTAGACCGTCGAATGTGTGGCGCATTATTTTCTGCATTGTTTGAGGCGCTTTGCAGAAACCGAACGCCATCCTGAGATATTCGTACTTCCCATCTGGGGTGACAAATGCTGTTTTGTGCACGTCGTCCTCCTTCACTCGAACTGTCAAGAAGGCAGCCTTTACATCCATGACCGTGAAGTACTGTGTTTTGTCCGCGGTGATATCAAAGATGACGTCTTCCATCACAGGCATCGGATACGTTGGGTTTATGGTCTTCTCGTTTAGCTTTCTGTAGTCGAGCACCATGCGTCGAGGTGTGGTCGGGTGATTCGGTTGGTCAACCACAATCGTCGGTGCGGCATACTCGCTTTCGCTTGGACGAACGATGTCTTTCTTTAAGTATTCGTTGACTGGCTCTTTCATAAAGTTACGATCCGCTGGAGAGCATCTGTAGGGTCGTGAAGCAACCGGTATGTTGTCTCGTAGTTCGATAGAGTGCTCGATGTGTGGACAAAGTCCAATCGGGCTTGTTTTGCTCGCGAAAACCGAAGAGTTTTTCAAGAGCAACGCTCTCAACTGATCACGTTCTTCGTTTGTCGCGTCTGTTGTCATCGAGGAAACGGCAGTTTCAATACCTTCACGGATGACTGGGTCGGTTTCGATTTCTAGGCCCTCGATGCGTACGAAGTCCGTTCTTTCGTTTTCGCGGTGACGGCACAACGAGGCTATGAGCGCATCTCCAATTTCATCTGGTTTCGATGAACTGGTTGGATCTTGGACTGCGAAAGTTGGGCACTGTTTGTCCTCTTTCGTTACGTTAAAGAGCGTGACGTCATTCGTTGGATGAAACGTGACTTCAACGTTGGCGTTTCGTCGCCAGTCTGAACCAAGAATGATGTCCAAAGGCTTCGGAAGAGGGCTTACCACAACGTTCGACAGTGTTGTGCGTGTGTTGCCTACCGTGATCTCAATAGTTGCTGAAAGCTTGGGCTCGATGGTCCTGTCCAATATTTCGATGCGGTCTTGCGATTTCCAGTGCGTGACGGGTGTATCTGGAGGCAATGCTTCAGCAGAGATTAGTGACACGTTGGCACCACTGTCGATGCAAACTTTCACTGGTGAGGAGTTGCTCAAAAGTCCGTTTACGATGGGCAGCGTTCCACCAGATGATTGCAAAAAGCAATTCGCTTGTCGGCTGGAACTGTGGCGTCTATCGTCGGGCGCTGGTTGCGATCGACGCCTTTCTTCAGCTCGTAGTGTGGCGCTCGTTTTCGGTTTAGGGCACTGGTGGGATACATGACCAGGCTCGTTGCAATTGTAACAGGGTCTTCCGGTTGGTGCCCTGAATGGTGAGAAACTGTTCGTTCCCGAACCCACACGTTCTGATTTTCTTTGGTTCGGTGGATTTGGTGTTTTGTCGTCAGTTTGGTCGCGTTCGGTTGATCGGCGGCAGTCTAGCATGGTTGCTCTGTCGACGAGGTCGATGACCGAAGTGCAGCATTGCGCTGCCAATGGGTTGGCCCATTTGTCGTCCGTGATGCCAGTGAGAATGAGTGAAATTCTTTCTTCCGTTGCGAGGTTGTACGGTGCTTTCTCAAGCATGGCATTCTTCGCGTAAACGTACTCGGTTATGGTTTCGTTTTCGCGCAGCGTTCGTTGGGCTTGGTAGTTAAGGAATTCCTGCATGGTCATTTTGCGTTTGAAGCGTTCTGTTAGTGCTTCTTTCCATGCATCCCAAGTTTCTACTTTTCTGCCATAGCTCGTGTGCCAGTCGCGGGCAGGACCCTTCAACCGAGAGATCGCGTTCACCAAAGTCAGTGATGGAGTCCAGTGGGCTAGCGATGCGATGCGCTCGGTTTCCGCTGTCCAGGCCTTTACGTCTGCTCTTACGGAGCCGCCGAAAAAAGCAATGGCTGTGAAAGTATCGCTCGTTACGATAGCATTCGGCTATCGTAACTTGAGGCTCGACCATCATAGCCATTAATCGAGCCATATTGTTCGTCTCCGATGGGGTTCTGCGGACTCCCAAAGTTTCGTCTCGTGCGTCAGCAGGCGTAACGTGCCGTGGAGTATCAAGGATTGACTCACGTTGTTCGTCGATGTGCTCGATATCAACTTGGTCGTCGTGACGTTGACCAACTTGTTCCGAAGGGTGCTCGTTGGCTGTTGGCATGAGGATCTGGAGCTGAGACTTCAAAGCGTCGACATCGGCTTGCAGCTTTTCGTTGGTAGCCGCCAGGCTCTCCATGCTTGCCAGCCGTTCGTTGCTGGTGTTGTGTAGCATCTTCAGGGAGTCGAGGGTACCGTCAGCTCGTCGCCGTGCGTTGTCTTCGAGATGCCTTTTCACAAGTTCACTCTTGTTGCCCGTGTGACGCAAAAGGCGAAACTTGAGTTCGTCGGTCAGCTCTTTCTTTGGGAACAATTCCAGGGAACTGGCGTCTTCCGATGAAAGGAGGTCAGACCCCGGAGTCGGGCGTGTCCGAGTTGAGTCAGCGTCGTGGGACACTTGCGTCGAGTGCACCGCCATTCTCCGTCCGCTTCAATTTTAGGTTGCCGATAATTTCGGGTAACGGGGCTTCAATTGTCGCCGTGAAGTTTCGTAGTCGACTGCGCCATGTCAGAGTGGTCGGTTTTAGTAAGGACTTGCCTTGGAAAGAGATAAAACTGTTTAATGACAGGAAAACTGATTACATTGCGATATAGGATCAGGAAAATAGCACTGCGAACGTCCGTCGCGATGCGCGGCGGTGGGGCGACTCCCTGCGCACGAAGTTCAGTTCACCCTCGCAAGCGAGAGTCCGAAATCCGAACCACACGCACACAACACGTATAAACGCTGGCACCGTCTCGGGGCCACGTGATGGTACGTATAAACACTGGCGGCGTCTCGGGGAGGCGTTGGCGGCGTAAGCTGTGGCGGTGTCGTATACGCTGCAGGGCCGCCTTCTCCGCTTTCCGTTAGTACTTCTTTTTTATTTCGTTCGTCGGCCCCCAGCGAATTCTTTGTAGCCCCTGACACTGCTACAAACACATAAAAATAGTTTAAAATGAGTTTAGTCGTTTAAAATGTGTTTATAAAACCAGTTGCACAGAAGTCAACCCAACGCCCGCCTGCAACAGAAGGTGCGTTACAATAAAACGTACGCAAAACGGGCGTAAAACGGACGTTTTCATAACGGACAAACTCGAGTATACCGCCCCTGGTGTAATTACTCTGATAATGCATAACATTTGAAAGCTGCAGCGTGCACGTTACAGCCCTAGCAGATCTGACACTTTTGCCTTCACATTTTGCAAAATCGTCCTCGGGCCTATTTTCAGCGCGTGAAAAGGCATCACTTCACAGGGGTTTCTCTGAATAGGGCTGCCTGCTTATTTGTACAGCAAAAGTATGGCTCATGGTAGTAGTGTGCGGATGTTTCCTTTGGGATGTTCATTTTCTTTTTTTTTTTGTTGTTTTCTTGGTTTATTACTCTTCAAAGGTGATACCAAATCTTGTGACTGCAGATTGGGGAGCAACATCACAGGAGTGTTGAAGTTCCTGACCCCATCTGAACGCACAAGCGCACATTCATGCTGCAGTGTCCTCTATCCAGTTAAGTCGACTATAACCTACAACGTCGGTATCAGACTCACTGCAGCGACTTTTTTAAAAATATCACTATGCAGGCTGCTGCTAACCGGTAATGGTGTAATTAGTGTTGAAATCATGGCCGCGATGCGATGATGATGATGGTTAGTGTTTAATGGCGCAAGGCCAAAGAGGGCAAAGAGCGCCAGAGAAGAGGTTATTTAATGAAGAGAAGTGATTACCACACAAGGGCAGGTTAAAAAACGTGTAAACCGAACATAGTAAAATCAATTAAAGATAATGGTGATGGCTGGTGTATAGGGCCAGATTTGATTATGCGTGATAGGAAATCAGGTTTAAAAACTTGACGTCTGAAAAATACTCAAACACACGTTTCACAGAAACCATGGCATCGTCCCCTAGAAACAACGATGGATGTAGGGGAATATGTTGTCTGTAGAGTTCTCTGAAGTGTTTGTGCCATGTTGTGTGAAGTGCCTTGCATGTGATTAGTATGTGCACTACGGATAGGGCCTCTCCGCACCTGCTGCACTGGGGTCTAGAAGATCCCGTCAGCAGATACGAGTGTGTTGCATGGGTGTGCCCTATCCGCAGCCTACCCAAGGCGACTTCCATGTGTCTGTTGTGTGAGCCAGATGTGTACCGTCCCAAGTGCGGCTTTATTACATGTAGTTTGTTGTCTGTCTGTTCATTCCAGTGTGTTTGCCATGTTCGGTGCAAGTGTTGTCTTATGTGTGGCTTGACGTCTGTATAGGGTATCGTTGTAATGTCTACAGTGTTCCTGAGTGCAGCAGCAGCGGCCCTCTCGTCTGCCAACTTGTTCCCAGCAATCCCAGCGTGTCCTGGGACCCAGCAGAGGAGCAGCTGATGCTTTTGCGCATACAGAGACATCATGGTGTTGAATACAAGATTAACTATGTGGTTTTTGGGGGGCTTATGCGATGACAGTGCGCGAACAACACTCAAGGAATCTGTGTAGATGATAGACTTCGGAATTTGATTTTCAAGTATGTGTCGTACAATCAGAAAAATTCCATACGCTTCTGTTGAAACTATTGTTGTGTGCACGCTCATGGTTCTGGCTGCATTGAAATTCGGACCATGAGCAGCGCAGGAGACCATAGTGGAGGTTTTAGAAGCGCCACTGTAGAATTCTGCAAATTGGTATTTAAACTGCAGAGACAGGTAGTGCTGCCGTATTGCAGCTTGCGGTACCCGCTTTTTGTCAAGTTTTGTAAGAGATAGGTCCCAGGACAAAGGGCGAACTTGCCAAGGCGGTAAAATGTTTAAAAAGGGTAACCCGTACACATCTAAAAACGAAGCGCTGAGATCCGAGGCTCGCTCTCTCACTCGAAGTGAAAAGGGCAGAGGAACGGATGGGCGATTTACAAACAGCACAGATGTGGATGTCTTGTTAAAGACAGGATAAAAAGGATGTTGATTCAGCGATGAAATCTTAAAAGCATAAAGTAAGTCTATGTACGTCCGTTGGTTCTCAAGGCTCCACTTATTACACTCGACATACAGACTACCGACAGGGCTAGTGCAAAAAGCACCAGACGCAAGCCGTAGCCCCAAGTGCAGCACTGGGTCAAGCATTCGCAACGCTGTTTTAGTAGCCGACCCATTTGCCACACTGCCATAGTCTAAACCAGAACCAAGCAAAGCAGTATAGAGCCGTAGTAGGAGTTCTTTGTCAGCCCCATAGGAATGGTGGGAGAGTACATTAAGGATATTGTCACGAAGCCAAGGACGACGCAGTTCTCTGAAGGAGAAACAAGTTTATTGGAGCGAACTTGTGCTCCCCTAACAACTCAAAAGAATACAGAGGCGGCGAAGCAGCGGTCAACAAAGTGACGCGTCGGCGAGCGTCGCAGAATCGAAAGCCGCGGCGTCTACTGTGCAGGCTTTTATCTTTCGGCGCGAGAGTTTCTGGAACCGTCGATTCACATCCAGAACATTGTAGATCACAGAAGATTATTCTGGGCTAGCGGCGTTAAGGCGAAACACTCTGCTTATCTGAATAAGATAGCCCGTGCGGCATAAAAATTAAGAATGGAACACGCGCTTCGCATGGGACACAGATAACAGATCCGGGCGCGGCCGGGCATTAAAAACAAACAATAAATAAACAAACCCGTATATGGTTCGCGGAATTACCCCCCCTCTAAGAGTGCATCGACCCGATGCTAAAATAAAACGACAGTCCCAACAAATAGCAACAACAAAACAACAACATAATGTTCGTCATCTTGCGAAGTACGGTTTGAGGCGAACCACCTGGACGACTTCGGGTCGCGTGCTTCGTCGTGATGTGCTGGAATCACCACTGGGGATCACTTCGTAGGTTAATTGGCCAACACGTCGTATAATCTGGTAGGGTACGAAATACCGTCGCAGAAGCTTTTCACTGAGTCCGCGTCGTCGAATGGGAGTCAAACCCACACACGATCGCCTGGTCGGTACTCGGCGTCTCGCCGTCAGAGGTTGTAGCGGCCGGCATCCACCAGCTGCTGCTCCGTTATACGAACTCGAGCGAGCTGGCGGGCCTCCTCCGCACGTTGAAGGTATCCTTGGACGTCGGCGTTGAGGTCGTCATCTTCTACATGCGGAAGCATGGCGTCGAGCATCGTAGTCGGCCGTCTTCCGTAGACAAGCTCGAACGGTGTCATCTGCGTTGTTTCCTGCGTCGCTGTATTGTACGCAAACGTGACATACGGGAGGACTTCGTCCCAAGTCTTATGTTCAACGTCGACACATGGACAGCATATCCGCAATCGTCTTGTTCAGACGTTCCGTTAGTCCGTTCGGTTGGGGGTGGTACGCCGTCATTCTTCGGTTATTCGTGTTGCTGTAGCGTAAGATTCCTTGCATCAGCTCCGCGGTAAAGGCCGTTCCGTGGTCCGTGATTAGGACTTCAGGGGCTCCATGTCGCAGCACAACTTGGTTTATAAAGAACTTGGCGACTTCTTGTGCAGTCCCCCTCGGAAGAGCGGTGGTCTCTGTGTAGCGCGTCCTGTAGTCTGTCGCTACGACAATCCACTTGTTCTCTGATCGTGACGTAGAGAACGGGCCTAGAAGGTCCATTCCAATCTGTTGAAAGGGCCTCGATGGGACAGCGATCGGTTGCAGAAATCCGGCGGGTCTTGTCGGCGGCGTTTTTTGTCGCTGGCAGTCACGGCAACTCCGAACGTTGTGGGTGACGTCGGATGTAAGGCGGGGCCAGAAGTACTTCGCCTTAATTTTTGCAATAGTGCGAGCTGTGCCGAGATGTCCGGAAGACGGGTCGTCGTGGGACGCTTCCAAAATTTCGTCACGAAGGTCTGCGGGGATGACAAGTAGATAATTCTTTCCCGTTCCGGGACTGAAGTTCTTCTTCAAGAGGACGGAGTTTTTGAGGCTGAATGCTGGTAAGTTCCGCTTGAACGCTCTAGGCACGGCGACGTTTCGTCCTTCGAGGTAGTCGATCATTACGCGCAAGTCGGCGTCGGCACGCTGGTGGGCGGCTAGGTCGTTCTCCGTAACAACCCCGAAGAACGCGCTGTCTTCATCGGAGTCTTGTGGTGGTGGGTCGACAGGGGCGCGGGACAGGCAGTCGGCGTCGGAGAGTTTCCTGCCGGATTTGTAGACGATTGTAACGTCGAACTCTTGCAGGCGCAAACTCCACCCTCCAAGACGGCCAGAGGGGTCCTTCAAATTGGCGAGCCAACACAGCGCATGGTGGTCTGTCACAACCTTGAACGGTCTACCATACACGTATGGGCGAAATTTTGAAATGGCCCATATGATTGCCAGGCACTCTTTTTCGGAGGCAGAGTAGTTTTTCTCCTCCTTCGACAGACCACGGCTTGCATAGGCGATTACCTTTTCGCACCCGCTTTGCTTTTGGACTAGGACGGCCCCAAACCTATATCGCTGGAGTCCGTGTGCATTTCCGTTTCGGCGTTTTCGTCGAAATGAGCGAGCACGGGCGGGTTTTGCAGGCGTTGTTTCAGCTCGCAGAATGCTTTTTCTTGAGCGTTTTCTCAGGCGAAAGGGGTGCTATCTCTCGTCAGGCGCGTGAGTGGCTCTGCGATGCGTGCGAAGCTTGCGACGAAGCGCCGGTAGTATGCGCACAGTCCGAGAAATCTTCGCACGCTCTTTTTGTCTTTCGGTCTTGGGAAGTTCACTATGGCTGATGTTTTCGCTGGGTCAGGCAGGACTCCCGCGGCGTTGACGACGTGTCCCAAAAACGTGAGTTCCTTGTAAGCGAAGCGGCACTTTTCGGGCTTCAGCGTTACCCCCACGAGCGAATAGCTTTGAGTACAGACTCCAACCTTACAAGGTGTTCATGGAAAGTCCGGGCAAACCCACAACGTCGTCGAGATAGACAAGGCAGGTGTGCCACTTCAGGCCAGCTAGCACAGTGTCCATGACTCTTTGAAACGTCGCTGGCGCCGTGCACAGCCCAAACTGCATCACCTTGAACTCGTACAGACCGTCCGGGGTTATAAATGCAGTCTTCCCTCGGTCTCTCTCGTCCACTTCAATTTGCCAGTAGCCGGTCTTCAGATCCATCGATGAGAAGTACTTCGCGTGGCAGAGGTGGTCGAGGGCGTCGTCGATTCGTGGGAGGGAGTACACGTCCTTTTTGGTGATTTTGTTCAGCCTCCGGTAGTCTACGCAGAACCTTAAAGTGCCGTGCTTTTTCTTCACGAGTACGACCGGCGCAGCCCACGGACTTTTTGATGGCTGTATTATGTCGTCGCTGAGCATGTCGTCGACTTGAGTCCGGATGGCTTCCCGCTCGTGGGAAGAGACGCGGTACGGTGACTGTCGGGTAGGTCGGGCTCCATCTTCGGTTATTATTCGGTGCTTCGCTAGAGGTGTCTGAGGTAGTTTCGAGTTCGACGAAAAATACTCGCTATAGCGACGCAGCAAAGCCAATAGTTTGTTCCGTTGTTCTTGCGGTAGCGCCGGATTCACGTCGAAGGAATGCGAAGAAATGCTGGTACTCCTCAGTGAAATTGGTAACCAAAACGTGGGAATTGCGTTGCTTAAACCGCACAATGCCTCTTGCGACAGACACACCGCGGTCGAGATGCAACCTTTGGTCACTCTCCACGATAGCGTCGGCATCAGGAGCAGCACCTTCACAGTAGACGGTGATCATCAAGCTTGCGCGGGGTGGCAGGGTGACATGATCATCGGCGATCCTTACAACTGCACGGTGTTCGGGGTTCGGTTCCGGCGTCATAGAGTGATCGGAGGAAAACGTTATCGACTTGGTCTGCAGATCAATTATTGCACCGTTGTCTGTCAAAAACTCCATTCCGAGAATGACGTCGCGGGAGCAGTTGGGCAAAACGATGAACACTGCAGGGTACGTCGTGCGGTCTATGGTGACGCGCGATGTGCACGTCGTCACGAGGTGGCCTCCTGCTGTGCGTATGTGCGAACCGTCCCATCTGGTCATAACTTTCTTCAGCTTAGACACAAATGGTTTCCTCATTACGGAGTAGTCGGCTTCAGCGAGAAGGATCTCCAGCGCAGGACCTCCAGCGAGATCGGCTACCAGGGGGTAGCCACCAAGGAAATAAGTCGGGACGCACGGAGTGACGGCACGCGTGTGACGGCACGCGTCGAACGCCGGCACCGACGAAGAAAGAAGAGGACGACTACCACCGAGCCGCGACCACGCAAGGGTGCGACACGTCAGCGCCGACGACAGCGGGGTAGGCCAGTCCAGTAGGGACGCAGTTGTAAAGGACACAACTAGGGAGTTGTGGTACAAGAGAAATTAACTAGAACTTGGTTAAGGAGTGTATTTAGAAGGTACTTGGTGTAGGACATTATTGTAGAGACTTTTGGGTTTTGATTTGAATTGTATATTGAGCTGTTAAGTTAGGCGTTTGTATTTGAGTTGTGTTTTGGCATTGTTAGAGGTTTGAGTGTGTATCATTTGCGTGTAGTTTAATTATTGAGTGCCTTGCGTTAGGGTTTTGAGTGTGCATTAAATGTATATGTTGTTAAACCCGTCAACGACTTCCCTGTGTCCATTGCTCCGAACTTGTTAAGACCACCCCACCATCCGTTCACGTGACAAATAATTGGCGAGCCTGCCAGGATTGATTTATCCCCACCCAGGATATTTCCATCGGGCCCAGTCACGTGTTTAACCAGCTTGGAGAATGGATTTGGAAAGGTTGCTGACGCTAGTTCAATCGCGATGTTTGAACAAAAAGCAGTTTTTTGAATTGTTAGATGGAGAGAGCCGCAAAGTGCATGAGAAATTGGATGCAGAGATAGAAAAACTGCGAAAGAAGGTAGAACTGAAAGAATCGAGGCGGTGGTTCCGGGAAAATAGTTTCTACGAACAAGGAGGGAGCGTTAATCCCGCCGCACGTGAAAATCAGGGCACGCGCCTAGCGCACAGCTTTGATGCTAAAAGCAAAATGATAGAACAAGAAAAGGGGCTCTCGCGACAGAGCGCCGCGGAGAAAAGAAGCCAAGAGAACGGGGAGCATGCCGCACATGATATCGAAGGCACGCGGACCGTCGACTGCGACGAGGCACGTAAGAAGGAAAGCCCGCAGGTCTGCGACGGCGAAGGAGCACGTGCGCTTGATAGAACGCAGGTCGCAGATCACGATGAGGTCTCGAGTAAACATGCACTCAAAGAAAACGATTGTTTCTGCAGACAGCCCAGTGACGCGAAAGGCGCGTTCGAAGCGCGATGGGGTAAACGTAGGCAGTGTGACGTCGTGGCAGAACAGACGCACAGAAATGAGCGCTTTGAGAATAAACCTGGCGAGGAAGCTAGGGCTGTTGAAAGTACGCGATTGGCGCTTAGCTAGGAGTTTAATGAGAAACTAAAAGCTCAATGGTTCTCGCAAAAGACAGCTGAGGGGGGAGGCGCGTTCGAAGGGCGAGGCAGCGTACTGGCTGGGCGTGGCTCAACCTCAGGCCAGACGCTTAGAGATGAGCGAGCTGAAAACGCGCAGAGCGAGCACGCTGAGCAAGCTAGCTCACGTCATAGAAGAGGGAATGTGCTTAGCTGCTTGCGAGCTCCTACAGGGCAAAGAGCAGCGCTCAAGCGCAGAGTGGCAAGTGAAATTGTAAGGCTTTGCTTGCCAGCAAAACCGTTCAGGCAGGCTAATGGGTACTGGCACCCAAGTGATGTGACTAAGGTCGGTTGTAATAACAAAACTGATTGTGCAGTGAAAGGTGTTGAATGGAAGAGGCGGAAGAAGGTTAAGATGAAGACATAGGTCAACGAACCTGATGGAAATCATGGAGTCGACTTGGACAGAAATAGGACCCATAACGGTGACGAAATAAGTTTTGTATTGTGGTGCAGTATTAGTGAAATGAAATAATTAGTGATGAAGTTATGATTGAGACATAGTGGTGCCGAATATTAGATCATTGATGCGTTTGATTTGATGATGTGTTCGAGTAGGTTGTATGAGTATGGTGGTGTAAGTGTAGGAAGCGTACATGGAAGTGGTGTAGCTGAGAAGTGCGTAGTGAGTAAGAGGGTTTTCAAATTTGAGTTTTTGTGATGTTGTTGATTTTGGTGATGTTAGAGCAAATTGTATGAGTAGCTTGGAGTATGTGCATGAAGTGTAGGTATGAAAGAAGTAGTTGCAAAGGGCGGTTGAGGAGTAGGAGGACGAAAAACGTTAGTTTGTGCCGCTTGATAGAGTGTGGTCCAATAAGAGTTCACCGAAGTATTTGATTGCTGTGATGTGCTAGAGGAGTGTGTTTGAGTAGATTGGTGTTTAAGAAAGTGATGTATTGTGATAAAACGGGAACGTTGTGTAAACCAAGTGTGTGTGTTCGGGACACAAGTGAACTACAGACAAGGGTGAAAAAACTGGTGCGGTGAAGTGGGAAGCATTGTAAAAAGTATCATTGAAGAAGTGAGCAGGGGGGATGAACAGCGGACTGCGTGAGTAGATTTGTGTGAGACATGATTACTTGGGGGTTGTAAAGTGATGAAGGGTGTGTGGAGCGAAATGTATATTATGGTGTGTAGAAAGAAGTGAAATGTAGAGTGATGAACAAGTTAACGGTGGTGTGTAATGAGGTGTGTTGTGTGAGTAGTGAACAGTGGTGGTGATCAGAAGGTACATCGGCGGCCAAGATTAAGCAGTTTTTTGAGAAAAAACTCTTAAAGCGGGGGGTAATTGTCATGTGTCAGGGCACCCCCCGAGAGGGGATGCATGAAAACCCCGAAAAATAGAAGAAAAGAACAAAGGAACGAGAATTTTGAAAGTGCGCGCAGGAGAGCACCCAATCAGCAAGCGCCAGCGCCGACGCACCGAGGAATCTGGGCAAAGGTGGCAGCACACTGGTCGGCCAATCAGGAAGGCCACGCATGGGACAAGTGGCGAGATGGCCATATAAGGACAGGGAGGAGGAAGCAAGAAGCCAATGGGAGTGCGCCAGGGAGAGCCCAGAGGGTATAAAAAGGGGGCGCACAAAGAGAAGGGAGAGGCAAGAAACCGAAGAAACCAGGAGGCGGCCGGAGCACGTGCGCTTCAACGAAAGAACAAGGGGGACGCGGCCAGGCCATCAACCACGCCATCCGAGCCTGGGCGGGAGCGGGCCGACTTCGCATCGGCACCGTCATCCTAGGTGCACCACAAACCTGCGTCTTCGTGGCCCCAGCGGCATCGGTCGGGCACCAGCGGCCAGCGTCCACGCTCCGTCGACGTTCGTCTCGACGGCCCCGAAAGGCTACGTTCGCGCCAAGCCTACCTGAGACCTCCAGCGGCAGCGGCTACCAGGGGGTAGCCACCGAGGAAGCACGCCGCCGAAGGGATGACCGCGCGCGTCGAACGCCGGCATCAAGGACCTCCAGCGAGAGCGGCTACTAGGGGGTAGCCACCAAGGAAATAAGTTGGGACGCACGGAGCCCACGTCGTCCAGCGAGAGACCGCGCGCGTCGAACGCCGGCACCGACGAAGCAAGAAGAGGACGGCTACCACCGAGCCGCGGCCAAGCAAGGGTGCGACACGTCAGCGCCGACGACAGCGGGGTAGGCCAGTCCAGTAGGGACGCAGTTGTAAAGGACACAACTAGGGAGTTGTGGTACAAGAGAAATTAACTAGAACTTGGTTAAGGAGTGTATTTATAGGGTACTTGGTGTAGGACGTTATCGTAGAGACTTTTGGGTTTTGATTTGAATTGTGTATTGAGCTGTTAAGTAAGGCGTTTGTATTTGAGTTGTGTTTTGGGATTGTTAGAGGTTTGAGTGTGTATCATTTGCGTGTAGTTTATTTATTGAGTGCCTTGCGTTAGGGTTTTGAGTGTGCATTAAATGTATATGTTGTCAAACCCGTCAACGGCTTCCCTGTGTCCATTGCTCCGAGCTGGTTAAGACCACCCCACCATCCGTTCACGTGACACTCAAGACCTCCAATGAATTCACTGCCCGAAAGGTAGCAGCTATCACCACGTTGTCTATTCAAGCGTGCATTCACACCGTGAAAGCCTATGTGACGGCCCCCGTGGTTTTGTACCGTGGCGTCATCCACGGGATTGAGAAAGGACTTTCCGACGACCAACTTTTAGAAAGCCTTGAATCGTGGCATGCGACCATCCTGTTTGCCCGCATGATGGGAGAGACTGAGTCGGTGTTAATAACCTTCGAGGGCACCCATGTACCCCACAACGTTCTCTTCCGCCGCGTCTTGTATAGATGCAAACCTGAGAGACCCAATGCCCTGAAGTGCAATAGGTGCCGCGAATATAGACATCGGATGCTGAACTGCCCTCACCCTCCGACATATCAACGCTGCCCCACCTGCTCAACCAAGCTCAACGCACAGGATGAACCACATCGTTGCTCCGCCCATTGCTTCCACTGCGGAGGAAACCATCCGACCTTTGACAACACCTGCCCCGTACAAAAGCAGCAAGATCAAAAGAGCCACAAAGCCGCATACGAGCGCAGGAAAAGCCTCCGGATCAAGCTGGAAACATCACAACCAGAAGAACACAGAAAATTATCTAAGTCCCGGCAGTTCGCTCCAAAGCAAACATCGACTACTTGGCAGTTGTCATCTGGTCGCTCCAACCAAAAGCATGTGCAGCTCCAACAAACTCCCAACCGTGATGACTTCCCCCCACTACCCCCAGCCCAACAGGAGGCTGCAAGACCTCCTCGACCCAATCCCTGGCATCTGAAGGTTCAGGAGAAGTCAGCTCCACCACGTCCACTTTTCAAGCCGGCTACGCTTCTACCAGCGGGTGAGCCGAGCCCGTCCCTTCCCCCTCCCCCGTCCATCCCTATCTCTTACACATCTCCAAATCCTACACCGGTCATCACATCTGACAATTATTTGCAGCACATAAAAGACCGGGATTACCCGATACTTTGGTATCTCGCCGAAGAAATTTCTGCCATTCGCCAAGCATTCGAGCTCATGCACACTCTCCTTGGTAATATTCTACAGGATGACGAACGCATGGAATTCCTCACCAATTCATTCAAACGTCCCCGTTCACCTACATCCACCGAAGAAGCTGCTGCATCCTCTTCCAACCCTCCCGAGAAGCGGGCTAACGTAGCTTAACGATGGCAGACAACAATAACACCCACATTTTACAGTGGAACTCTAGAAACTGTAACACCAATCGAACCCTCTTAATCCAATGGCTTTTGACTTTGCCTTCGCAACTTCACGTAATTCTTATACAGGAATCGCGTGCTCTTAAAGGTATTCCTGGCTACCGTGTCCTACATGCGGCTTACGACAGCGATAGTGCCCCGTTAGTTAGCACATACATTCGCCGGGATCTTCGATTTGAGGTCATCGATGTCCCCTCCCGTCTTGAGCGGTATCTCACTGCGTTTACTATGTACCCAGAACACTCTCGCCCGTTCTTTACCCAACTTTTTATAATCCCTCTAAAGAGCACACACTTTTCAAGCCACTTATTCACTTTAGTTCAAGGTTGTATCGCGACTGCGACTTCATTATAGGTGGGGACTTTAACGCCCCGCACGTTATTTGGGGTTACCCACGCACCTTGCGACCTGGCCGCATACTCAACGACACTTTCAACGGAGCTCAAATGACAGTTTACAACAACCCCGATTCCATTACTCGCGAGGGTAACAAACATCAACAGTCGACCATGCCAGACCTCACGGCAGGCCGGGGAGCGCGAGATGTCACCTGGAATGTTACAGATGAAAGACTACTAAGTGATCATTACATTATTCAAATCACTATCCCTACCTGTATCCGATCACCTAAACGTAAAATTTCGCTCACGAACTGGAAAATCTTTCGTGATATTCGCGACACCTCTCAGACGAATGGTAATCTCAAGAACTGGACTAAAGCACTAAAACAGGCCCACAAACAAGCCACACAGGAATGTTTAACTTCAGCCCCATCAGACAACCCAGCCCCTTATCTTGTCCGTATCTGGAAGAGGAGAAAACGATTCTTGCGCGCCCTTCGCACCCAGCCAAATAATAGTCGGCTAGCCGAGCGTGTCACTGAAGTAACGGAGCATATCAAAGAGCACTGTGCTACGCTGGCCAGAAATCAATGGAATGAAATTTGTAACAGCATCAACGGCAGCCTGGACCAGAAAAGAACCTGGCACCTACTTAGAAAGCTCCTCGGGCCTCATCCGGCTCCTGTTCCCACTCTTGAGAAGCACCATTCATTGCTGGGATCGGACGCCTTAGCAACGCAGCTCCGCGACCTTTATATTCCTCCTCCTCTACCTAGCCTTTATCCAAACTACATGGGCGCCTCCAATGCAGAACTCGATGAGCCTTTCACCCTTTGGGATCTCGAGTGGGCGCTAAAACAACTAAAGTGAAAGTCGGCCCCAGGTGAGGATCAGATTACGTATACACTTATACGAAACCTATCCGACAAGGACAAGGAACATTTTCTGGGCATTATAAACTCCCACTGGGAAGAAGGCACCCTCCCATCGTCTTGGAAGCAATCCCTTATTACCCTACTACCTAAGCCAGGCAAAAAATCTTCCCTTGAAAATCTCCGCCCAATCTCTCTAACTTCTTGCCTGGGAAAGACCATAGAAAGGGTGGTTCTCAATCGACTTGAGGCCTATTTTGAGTCCACAGATTTCTTTCCTCCTCAACAAATCGGTTTCCGCAAGGGTGTGTCTACCCAAGACCTCTTTTTCCTCCTAGCTCATGACTTTGACCCTCCTCCTCCTTCCCAGATACAGGCCATAGTGACCCTGTATTTGCGCAAAGCTTTCGATAACCTTGCCCATGGTCCTCTCCTAAATATACTTGCTTCTACCGGCTGTGGGCCGAAAATGTACGGTTACATTGCTGCATTTCTGCGCGACCGCACGGCCAAGTTTCGTCTCCCTGATTCGGTCTCCGATCCTTTTCCCATCACGCGTGGTACTCCAGAGGGTGCAATTCTCTCACCCACCCTTTTTAACCTCGGAATGGCGCCCCTGTCTCGTATTTTAGCATCGATCCCGAACCTCAAACATACATTCTACGCAGACGACCTTACTCTTTGGTGCACATCTGGGTCTCCTGGGTCAGTGCAGGACACCTTGCAGCAAGGTATCGATGCAGTCACAAGGTATCTCGACACTGTAGGCCTGTCTCCCGCACCTGAAAAGTCCGAATTGCTGCTCATTGCGAAAACTCGCTATCAGCGCCAACACAATCACCTGATCACACTCACAATGGTAGGTCACCCCATCCCTCGCGTAATATCCTGCCGAATTCTTGGACTGCATATCCATGAATCATCTAATCAAGCTAATGTGGCTACAGCAGTTAAAGTTTGCCATCCGCTTACCCATCTAGTGCGCCGCATTGTCAACAAGCACACGGGGCTACATGAGGGTCAAGTTAGGCAGCTAGTACATGCCTTAGCTCTAAGTAAACTTCTTTATACAATTCCATATCTTTCTCTGACTTGTCACCAAAGACATCAGATTGAGGTTGCACTTCATACACTGTATAAGACCGCCCTCAACGTTCCCATTAATACGTCCACTCAGCGCCTATACTCTACGGGGCTGTTCTTGCCCCTGGGAGATCTCATACAACAACATAAAGACCGGCAAATGGCGCGTCTTTCTAGCACAAAACAAGGACACTGGATTCTTCACCAAGTTGCTCTCAAGCCTATTGACTTGCCTGTCATCACCCCTCCTGCACCGCTCCCAGATAACCTCAGGATAGCTACCATCCCAAAAAACGTTGCAGCTGATACCAATCCAGGGAGACGATGTGCTCGCGTTGTCAATCATGTCCATCCAATTGATTCTACGATAGTCTACACGGATGCATCACGGACGCACGTACGTCGGAGCAGCCGCATATTCCATCGCAAGTGGCAATGAAGTAGTGACACACACCCTTGGTCCTTTCACTGATCCCCCACCTACAGCGACTCTAGAGACTCTTCCAATAATCACCAGTATCCAGGACCTCTCATTACGGCCCCCTAACCCCTCAGGATATACCATATACACTGATTCAATGCAAGCTATTCGCGCCATTCACATGGGTAGGATTCCTGAAGAACTGCAGTATGATCTACGCAAAGCCTTAACAAAGCTACGTCCCCACACTGTCACACTGAGGTGGATTCCTGGTCACGCTGGAATCCCAGGCAATGAGGTTGTGCATAAGCCTCGCCCGCGAACTTCTGCACCGGGCGCCTGGGATTCCCTGGCCTTATCCACCGACGTTGGACACTACTATCCACTACAAACAAGAAATAAAGCTTCACTACAAGAACATCAGAGAAACTCTTCGTACACTTCCTGTTCCATACAAATCTCTAACAACCCCGCAACAACGCATTCTTCGACGCGTACAGTTAAATACCATCCTTACACCTGCTCGTTCCTTCCTCTACCGTATCCGACACTCACCAGCATGTCCCAATTGTCCCGAACCATACGCTAATTTAGAACACTGCATTTTCGCCTGCCCCATTGCAATTCAATCCCCACATTTCCCCCACCCACCTCCTTCAACGGGGCGGACTTGGCTAGCCTCGGACCAGCTCTCGGACCAGTTGGCGTTGGTGAACCTGACCCGTCACATTCTCGACGCTTAATGTTGCGTTTGAATAAAGTTTTTTCATCCTTCTCCTCCTCCGAAGCAACTTTTCTGGTCCTCACTGCTATCATAAGTTAGATTTGGCTCAGAGAGCTAAATAGACACACTGCTGAATTATGCAGAGCAAATGAAATGAGCAATAAGAGACCGAAGAAGATGTATTTGTTCTTAACGCTCTATCAGAAGACAACTTTGCTCAGCCAGCCACACAAGCAGACAGTTACAAGCTTTCATGTAGGCCTTTTATTTGGAACTGTTTCTGCATCTCATACGTGCGTAAGTGTCCAAACAATGTAAAAAACTTGCAGTGAAAACTCAAACTAGTGTCTTGTTCTGTAGGTGAAACTTGCCTTTATCACATTTACAGTGTCGCACAAGGAGCCCCAACACCACACACCGCAGAAGTGATTCTGCTTGAAGTGAATTTGTGAACTCGCTTGACTCGGCTTGCACATACCTCATGCTATATATGGGAATAGTCACCCTCTTCGTGCAGTGTAACGTGGCTTTACTTCGAGAAAATAGTTTGATACAGTGCGGGTTTTCTCTAGCTCGAGATGTACGATTTCCTTTTATGAATACATCTTCCACGCAGTATCGTGTAACGACTGAACTTATTCGGCTTTATTCCTGCCCCATACTTATAGCAAATGAGATCAGAAACCAAGCACTGCAACAGCCTTTTCTTATTCTCATAGATACAGATCAAGACAATCAACCATGAGCCAGCACCACACAACACACCGCTCCGTTCACTACAGTAAATGAGATCATAACCCGCTTGTTGAAATAGCTTCTGCCGCCCTCACTGTTACAGTGTAAGATCACTGTTGAGTCTACGAGTCTACGACACAGCAGACAACACTGAGTAATGACAAATGAGATTACAAACCAAACATTGCAATGGTCTCTTCTGATTCTCATAGCTACATGTCAAAGCGATCAACCCTGAGCAAGTTACGCACCACACACAGGCTGCTCAGTTAGCTCCAGAAATAAGTCTTAATAAAGCACACAAACCGCATATCTGGTCTTCTCTGCTGTCTGAAAGAGTTTCTTGCTTCTGCAGCTATGGAAACACACATATTTAAGCTAAACGCCGCACTCCACACTTACTGAACGGGGCAAAGGCGGCACTGGCGAATAGATCGCAGCCTTACACATCTTGAAAGGACTCGCTAGCAGAAGGCCACTGTCGGAGTCCATGTCTTCACCCAGATGTATTATAATAGGTTGAACATGCGCACTTGCTTCACCGTCTCCTCTGAACTTTGTTTCAATGCTGATCACATGCTGAAGGGTGTTTGCCCAGTGCTTAGCTGTTACCTTGGCAACTTCTTCCCTCAGGAGCACCTCTACATCTGTCACAATATTACACAATATCACAATATTACACAATTTCACAATATTACACAATATTACGTGACAATATTACAGTTCGCTCTAAACCGGGTTTGACTAAATATACTTACACCTCCACATTTGCTGCAAGGAAACAAGAACACACTGGCCCCAGCAAGCGCAAGAGATACTGGGAACGCTTCGAACATTCTAAGAATGTACAGGCGATAGCCTAGTTGGACCTTCTCTTAACCTGCTCTTGAACTTTCTGTCGAACCTTTTGTTCGTGTATGTGCCCACTGACCAGGCCATGGGCAGCACCCTTCCGAAACTTGTTCCTATTTCTCGCCGTCGCCAGGAGCCTCCTGTTTGCCCCTGTCGGCGCGTTTAACTTTCAATTCGTCTCGTAAGGGACATGCCGAAGAGCCCTACCCTGCTTTGGCGCAGCTGTTTCCCTTTCCCAGAGCAAAGAGACCTCCTCCACCCCTCTTTACACAGTCCTCTGTTCGTTTCATGGCTCGCACTCCGATTTTACTTGTGGTGCTGTGCGCCCCACAATGATTGTGCGTACCTTGCACGCTCTTTTTCGCATAATATTTCAGACTCTCTCCCTACAAAAATTGCGTAACATCAGAGCAAACGTCCATCTTAGCGATCTTATTAAATGAGTGTTCAACAACATCAACAACCAAACCAGTACATGGGATGCTCGCCAAGCATGCGCTACCAAACTCTCAACCAATAGAGCAGAACGAAGTGCTGACTTAACGCTAGGCGGCGCTGTATATAGGTAGAGAAAAAATCACGGTGCTATAAAACAAATTAAATTTTTACATTAGCTTTTTGCTTAAAAAAACAAAACGGTTTTTACACGCAAACCACTTTTTTTTACGTCAAACGTTGCACATAATTTTATTATGAATTTGTAGATCAATATTGTTTCAAAATGACATTGCTTTACAACTACTTTACAGAGACGTTTTTTTCGAAGTCGGATCTTGAAAGTCGTGCAAAACCTACAGCAGAATTTAGTTTCTGTACGATGCCGCAAAAGCGCATTCAAATAACTTCGGCATGATGCGTGTAATGCAGTATGAAATTAAGCGCTAAAAAACCACGCCAAAGACGTATACACAGTCAATTCAATGTTGTATTTGTCTCGTTAACAATTGCCAACATTTCAATCCCGTCTAGTTTCCCTGTAAGTTTTGATTATGCGTTACTATTGCTGCCCATCGAAGTTTCTTCGTCCTCTCACGCGGGTATAAGCGACATTTCAGCGTTGCCGCAGCCTTTCTCAGTTTTTACGATTTTTGGACGATGTACCTCGTCGTTACGCTACATACTGCATCATATCACGACAACACAACGTGACCACTGTAAAGTATAACAGAACAAAAGTTCAGTTCAAAGAAAGAACGACCAACTGGTTTAAAGACAATGGTTTACTTGTAGAGCAACAATTACGACAACCTTTTTGTCGCATTCCCCACTGCTGTGAGACAACAGCCACGGACACGTGTTGACGCTGGCGCGTGCCATAGGCGTGAATGGCGTGCGTTCGACACCTGAAGCGGGGGTGCTGCTCCGCCGTGGCAGCACCAACATTGGCCGCACTGTCATCCCGGCCGCGCCGCCATTACTGGTCGCGCTGTCGTTTCAACAGCGATTCTGTTTAGGCTGGTCGTTTGGCTGGC
Source organism: Haemaphysalis longicornis (assembly GCA_013339765.2). NCBI lineage: Eukaryota > Metazoa > Arthropoda > Arachnida > Ixodida > Ixodidae > Haemaphysalis > Haemaphysalis longicornis. Next base: position 5,476 of record JABSTR010000594.1, on the reverse strand, counting down.
CAGCAATCGTGCGCAGAAAAACCTCGTCGAGCTGTGACGTCATCGCGCGCGCAGGCATTACAGCTTCACCACAGCTTTGCCTCATCGCGCCCGCGCGTTTCGTGTCGCCACCTGTACAAGGTGGGGTTCAAGTGTTAAAAGCACGCAGCTGGGAACGCGCAGCCTCGTGGCTCGCTCTATCGCTTGTTGCGAAAAGAGTGGTGGAGTTTTGGCTGTGCAAAAGTGCAAATAGAGGAATTTGTGCCAAAATTCTAGTTGCTAGAACGCCCGGAAGCGATAATGTTGATAAGCCGAAAGGTGGTGAGCGAGCGAACGAGTTCAAAAATTTTGAGCGAACGGTCGTCCCTCTGTGTCCTCCACTTTACTCTTGGAGCGTCACCGGAAAGCCTATGGGTGCGCGTACATCATACATACTTTAAGGAGGACTCCCCAGGGGCGGTATTCTCGTGTTTTGCCCCTATTGTGTCGGCTTCAAAAGTGTCCGTTTTGAGCGAGCGCTGATTAGCTAAAAACAAGCAACCGGATGTGACGTAACGCAAGCGCGGTAGACCTACTGCGTTTCACCATGGCTTCTTGGAACAGGCGATTTGAATTTCAGACAAATAGTTTTGGAAGTTCAGTCATGAATGCGCCGGTCATTGCCTTGTTGTTGGCTTCTCGGCGGTACAGGTGGTCTAGAAGTAATATAGACGCTTTCAATATGCCCGCAGAAGCATTCCGCCAGCATTTCCGGCTCTCGAACACGACCGTGCGGTGTCTGTAGATGAGATGCGGGGCGAACTTATTCGGAGGCCGCGCGGGCTCAGTGTCTAGAAACAAGTGATATGCGCCTTTCGTCTCCATGGCTTTCACTCAGAGCTCTATTTGTTTTATTTTTTCAAAGTACCCTTAAAGGCCCTCACGCGCAGGTGGGTATTGCTAGGGGGTAGTCAATGCAGCAGAAACAAACATACGAACAAAAATATATACACTGTCAGAAATAGAACATAAAAATGAAAACGCATGCGCGAACACAAACATGATAAATGTAATGTTAGCTTGAAATAGCGAGCAAAAAAATAAACTCAGTAGAAGCAACAACAAACAAACATTTTTAGAAAAAGAGCAATCTGTCAGAAGTTATACAATAAAAAAGCGATAGTTTTGTTTTCAATTCACAACTTACGTTAGTATTAGTTGATTAAATTTAACAGCATCAATGACGGTGGCTATGTGTGATGGCAATGCGTTCCAGTCAATTATGGTACGCGGAACGAATGACGGAGAATAGTGCAATGTATGAATGGTAAACGCTTCACTTTGAAAGGATGGTCATGTCTGCGAAGAATGGAAGCTGGTGAAGAAAAGAGGAGGAGATAGCCTTTATTACATCAGGAAGACGCTAGGTCAAGTGGGGGAAGTCGGAGTAGAGGGTGGGATATTCGAGGCTTGGGACATCTTGAAAATAAACCGTTCAAGTTGAAGCTGGTTGGCTTCAACTTTGGGGAGTGCGCAGTGCGCAGTCGACCTGTTCGGACGTGCTTTTCTGGTGCTCCGACAACAGCGTGTTTCTGCAGTGAAGGACAGCGAAACGGCAGAGACAGCGGAGGACAGCCGAAGCTGAGTATTTACCTGCACGGTTTCTTTCTCGTTGTGTCGGGGTTTCAGCCGAGATGACGCGTAGAAAGCTGGTACAGTGTGGTAGCTGTCCGCGGCACGTAGACGCAGAGGAGTTTCAGCGGGATGGCGGCGAGGCAGACGAAGGGGCAGGTACGTGTCGGTTATGCGTAGTGGTGTCGCGGCTAGAACGCGTAGAAGCGGATAACTCGGGGTTAGCTAAGCGGGTTGCAGAACTGGAGGCAGCGCTAAGTAACGAACGCGATGAACGGAGGGCCGTTGAGGGAAAGTTAGAAGCAGCTGAGAGGAAGCTAGAAAGGAGCGTCATTTCGCCAACAAATGACGACCACCTCGGCCCATGCAGCGAAGCGGAGGCATGCGCCGAGGTGACACCGGGGGTGGAAGCAACAATAGGCAACAGCTACTCCCACGTGCTGCGAAATAGGACAGCAAAACCAGTCGATAACCCGGGTACCAGTAAAGAGCGGCACGTGGCAGATGATAGCGTGGTAATCATTGCGGGTGACTCTAACATGAAGAGGAGCAGCGCTGCCATAGTGGAAAGGGTAAAGGGGGATAAGCGTGTGAAGGTGGGGTGTTTCCCAGGTCAAACGATGCAGACGGTGATGACTGCAGCGAAGGGGCAGCTGGCCTTGTCTAGTAAAGCTAGAAACCTTGTGGTGATTGCCGCGGGGCTTAACGATGTTCTAAAGGGAGAGGAGGGTAAACTTGGCCAGGAGATAGCGAAGGGGGTAAAGGACCTGCGGGCGACGGCCCCAAATGTGAGCATTGCTGTCTGCACCGTGCCGGAGGTGATGAAGCAGGGCGTGCACACCGAACGGGTAGTACTCGCTGCTAACAGCGAGATCGTGAGGTGCGGCAGGGAACTTGGGCTTGAAGTGATAGACGTGAACAGGGTAGTGGGCAGCATCGGACATAGGCAAGCTTTTCAGTGGGACGGGATTCACTTCAGCCCCAGGCTAGGAAACAAGGTGGGGTGGCGCTTAGGTGGGAGAGCGGTAGCTTTTTTAGGGGGCCCCGCGCAGCTAAGGAAGGCAAACTAGGAGACAAAGGGGAAGCAAGGGACACATGCACACTCAACGCTGGGAGGCAGCCAGGCCTAGAGCTAAACGGAGAACCTACGGACGTAACTGAGAGCGTTGACAGAAGCCATTTAAGTGGAAACAATGGAGCAAACAACTTCTGTAAAGACAAAAACAGACCCCGTAAGCGGAAGGAAAAAACAAATGCAATAAATATTTAATCAGCTACATAAATATGCAGGAGGCAGAAAGCCAGATAAGTGGGTGGAAATTCAAAAGCAACTTGAACGGGAAGGAATAGACGTGTACGCTTTAGCCGAGACTCACCTCCGGGACCTAGAAGCCCCACCTATCATAGACAATTATGTCTGGGAAGGTTGCAACAGGACCACAGGAATGAAGAAAGGGGGAGGTGTTGGCATGCTCATTAAACAAGGGACCGACTGGCAGAGAGTGCATGAAAGTTGTAAAGAGCATCTATGGGTTAGAGGCACCATAGAGGGGAAAAATACATGGTTAGGAGTGGTGTATCTGTGGACCGGAAGTAGTGCTAGGGAAGAAAATGAGGAAATGGTAAACTGTTTGAGAAGAGATATAAACGAGTTCAAAGATTCGGGCGAAATAATCATAGTTGGAGATATGAATGCCCATATAGAAGGTTTGGATGGATACACAGACCACAACGGTTCTCTAGTGATAGATCTATGTCAGGAAAACCGGCTTGTAATAGTAAACACGGAAAGCAAGTGTGACGGACAAATAACGTGGGAAAGCGGTAACAGACAGTCCAGCATAGACTACAGTTTAGTATCCGAGACAGTATACGGAAGGCTGCGGGAAATGAGGATAGATGAAAATGGAACAGACAGCTTAGGAAGCGACCACAAGCGGTTTAGCTTGCACTTTGGAGGCGCAACCCGGACAAATGCAGAAATAGGTACAATAGGAGGAAATAATTTGAATAATGAGCAGTTAAAGATCATCGCTGATAGATTGGAAGATGAAATCAATAAATACCCAGGTAAAAATTGGGATTACGATGAAATAATTGCGTTCATAAAGGGTAAGATTAATGAAGCAAAGCAACGAAACCGATGGAAAGGGAAGAGAAAGCCGAGAAGCTGGTGGAATAAGGAAATAAAAGAGGCTATCGACCAGCGAAGAAAGGCGTCGAGAGAACATAGAGAAGCAAAAAGAACTAGTATGGAACCGGAGGTAGTGAAGGAAAAGTGGGATGTCTACCGTGGGAAAAAACTAGAAGTGCAGAAAATGGTGCAAGCGAAGATCAAGCAGAAAAGCGAACAATGGATGGCAGAAATACGGAAGAAGGACAAAAGCGCATCCAAGAAGTTTTGGAACCATGTAAAATCACTAAGCTCAAAAAACGATAACCATCAAAAATTCCTGATTGATGAGGAGGGGGAACATTTAGAAGGAGAGCACGCGTTGGCGCATATTCATCGAGAGATTAGTGAGAAGTTTAGGACAATAGTGGTAGGGAACCTGCACCGATAACATCAGCGCCACAAAAGACTGCGGAAAGGGAAATAAGTCTAAACAACCTTGATTGGAAAAAAGCAGAGCAAAAGGTTTCCCCCAGACAGCAGTGGGCCCGGACGGAATACCAATGCAACTGATAAACCTACTTGGACCTAAAAGTAAGGAATCGTTTATGAGGGCAATAGATAAGGTAATAGAAACCAAACAAGTACCAGAGGACTGGTTAGAAAGTAGGATGAATTTAATATATAAAGGCAGAGGAGACAAAGCCAGTATTGAGTCATACAGACCACTCACAGTAACGTCAGTGGTGTATAGATTCGTAATGCAGGCGATAAAATCAAAAAATTCAAGCATGGATGGAAGAAAATGAAATACTTGGGGAACTGCAGAATGGATTTAGACAAGACAGGCGACTGGATGACAATCTGTTCGTGATAACGCAATGCATTGAAATTGCGAAAGCACAGAATAGACCACTATGGATTACGTTCTTGGACATTAAAGGGCATATGACAACGTAAACAGAGAACGGCTGTGGAGAATGTTGAAACTCCAGGGATGGATGACGAGTTACTACAGTTCCTTATAGCAATCTATAAAGGCAATAGAGTGCACCTTACTTGGGAAGGACAGAAATGCGCCCGGCAGGTCAACATCCATCGGGGACTGAAACAGGGATGCCCTTTGAGCCCAATACTGTTCATGCTTTACATGGCAGGGTTAGAAAAGAAACTGGAAGAAAGTCAAGTAGGGTTTAGCCTAACCCATATGCTGCAAGGCGAAGTGGTACAACAGCATATTCCGGGAATGTTATACGCAGACGACATTGTTCTTTTAGCTGATAACCAAACCGATATGCAGCGGCTAATAAATATTTGCGGCCAGGAAGCCACCTGGCCTCGGGTTAAATTTCGGTGCAGAAAAATCAGGAATAATGGTTTTCCATGACGCTACCACCGACGTAGTGTCTATCCAGCAAGGCGAATTACCTAGAGTCAAGGAATATAAATATTTGGGAGTGTGGATAAACGAAGGGGATAACTACTTAAGTACTCACGAGGAGCAACTTAAGGTAAGGGAAAGCGAAACGCAGCATAATGAAGCATAGAGCTCTGTGGGGGTATAACAAATATGAAGTAGTAAGAGGAATGTGGAAAGGAGTAATGGTTTCGGGTCTCACGTTTGCGAATGCTGTACTCTGCTTAAAATCAGACGTTCTATCAGCATTGAAGTAAACCAGAGAACGGTAGGACGTCTGGCCTTAGGCGCGCATGGAAAAACAACTAAAAACGAAGCAGTCAGGGAGATATGGGCTGGGCGTAGTTTGAAGTTAG
>JABSTR010000593.1:0-45303 GCA_013339765.2 Haemaphysalis longicornis | reverse complement strand
TCTTCACACGAGCTGGAAGCAATCCGAGCACATGTCGAATAGATGCTTAGCCATGACGTTGAACCGCCATGGAAAAGCACTTGAGCTGCGCCGGTCGCACTCGTGGAGAAAAAGGCGACGCATTGATGTTCAACGTTGGCTACCGGCAACTAAACAAAATGATCAAAAAGGACGCGCTTGTCACCTGCGACGATTCTACGAAGTCGTCGACCACCTTGCCCACTCGAAGGACTTCTTATCGATGGTCAGAAGACAGGCTACTGGCAAATTGAAGTGGGCGAGAGAGACCGAGAGAAGACTGCATTCATAACAGCGGACGGCCCATACGAGCTCAAAGTGATGCCGTTTTGCTCTGCACGCACCAGCAGACTTTCAAAAGTCAAGGACTGTGTACTAGCTGGCCTCAACAGGCACACCTGCCTCATATACCTCAACGACGTTGTGATATTCACCCAAACTTTAAAAAGGGCCACTTCCAAGGTACTAGTTTGTACGTGAGGCAATACATACGCTGGCAATAAACGCTGACGCTCCACGTCGTCAATGCCGCGGGAGTCCCACCCCACCCGCCGAAAACATCACCCATAGCGAACTTACCAAGACGGAAAGACAAGAAGGATGTGTGAGGATTCCTGGGACTCTGCGCGTACTACCGGCACTTCGTCTCAATCTTCGCACGCATTGCAAAACCACTCACACGCTCAACGAAAGAAAGCACCCTTTTAAACTGGGAAAACACCCAAGAGGAAGCATTCTACGAGATGCAACAACGCCTGCAAAGCCAGCCTGTTCTCGCTCATTTCGACGAAAATGCCGAAACGTAAATGTACACGGACGCCAGTGATATAGGCTTCGGTGCCGCCCTCCTCCAAAAGCGAAGCGGTTACGAAAGAGAAATATTCTATGCAGCCGTGGTTTATCGAAAGAAGGCAAACGTTCTCAGCCTCTTAGAAAGGACGCCTTGCTAATATAAAGGCCATTTGAAAATTTTGCCCATACTTGTATGGTAGATAGTTCGAGGTTGTAAGAGGCCGCTATGCTCTGTGTTAGCTCGGCAATTTGAAGAACCCTCTTGCCGTCTCCGGCGGTGCAGCTTGTGCCTGCGAGAATCTCACCTTATAATATTCTATAAGTTCAGTGGAAAACTCTCCGACGACGACTGCCTCTATCGCGCCCCCGTCTACCCACAATCACAAGATCTCGATGGAGACTTTACGTTCTTCGGAGTCGTGATGTAGAGCGACATAGCCGTCCAACACCTATGCCAAATGCGACTTACGCAATGTGATCGACTACCTCGAGGGCGCAATGTCACCATACATAGAACCTATAACCGCAACTTATCTGCATTCAGACTTAAAATTCGTCCTCGTGAAGAAACTTTTTATCCCAGGAATGCGAAAATAATATACTTCCTGTCGTCCCCGCAGACCTTCCTGACGAAATTTGGGGACACTTGCCACGACACCCGTCTTCAGACATCTAGGCACAACATGCTGCTATTGTAAAAGTTAAGGCAAAATACTGATGGCTCCGCCTTACATCTGATGTCTCCGCCTTACAGTTGGTGGATGCCAGGCGCTACAATCTCCTACACCGTGAGTCCTACTATCACCCAGGTAAAAATTTGTTTTCTCTTCACCGCAAGTAGACGACGCGGACGCAGTAGAAAGCTCCATGGATGGTATTTCAGACCCTGCAGAATTTGGGACGCATTTGCCAACATATCTACGGCGTTGTCTCCGGTGCTGATTCCGGTACAGAACGACGACGCACGCCGCCTGAAGTTGCCCGCCTGGTTCTCATCAACCCCTGCTACCAAGATGACGGGACTTTTTTATTTTCGGGATGAGGCACTCTTGGGGGGGGAGGGGGGGGGTGCAGAGAGTAACGTCGCGTGCGCGGCATTTTGATTGATTTCTTGAGTTTTCTTTTGCCGTTCCTCCCCGCCGGTTGTTATCTGTTCCAAGCGAAGCCCGTGTTTCGTGTTTTTTTTATTTGCATGTGGCATGGCCTACCCTCTTTGATAGCGTGAGCGTTTCGGCCTAACGCCACTAGCCTACAACAATCTCCTTCGGTCTACAATACTCGCGATGTAATTCGACGGGTGGAGAAGTAATGGCGCCGAAAGATAAATAATCGCGGGGCAGAGGCGGCGGCATTTGATTTGCCGACTCTTGCCTGTGTATGTCATGTTGGTTGTTGACCACTTCGTCACCGCAGTGTAATCTTACGAGTTCTTAACGGATCAATCTTGGTTACAATGAAGTTTGGTTTCTTGAAGAAACCTCCGTCGTGCTTGGCTACGTGACATCTTGTTTTTGTTTATTTTGTTTTGTTGATTTACATCATCGGAGAAATCTTGAATATGGCTAGGTTACGGAGACGCTGGGCGCTCAATATTTGCAAATAATAAAGCATTTTTTTGTTCGCGCATTAACCATTTAGGGTTTGTAGTAAGGACGTGCTCTTCCCGTGCGTAACAACACCACTAGACGATACCGAAATATTGTTATAATGAGGACATCAATAATTCATGTTCAAGTACTTTCAAAATTAGAACGATATGCAAATTTTCTGCACGCATCGGGGTTCTAACACAAGCCGTCTGGGTCCCAAACCAGAACTCTACCCCTAGCCCCCAGAGGCCGAACAGCGGGTTTGCGTTGGCACATAAGGTTGATTGGGGTAACACACGTGTTAACAGCGGAGACGTTGAACACGCCATAAGTTCGCCGTTGCAGAAAACTGCACTGAAAATTCCGGAGCGGTCGTGAGGGCGTAAATCCCGGCTACCTCCGATTCCCTGGCTCGACCAGTAGCTTCTGCAAAAAATATATATTCAGCACTGTCGTCCGGCTCTACTACGAATGTAATGCTTGATACAAGAAACACGGCGATATCGATGCATACGACGATGACTACTCCTTGCACAGTGCAGGGCAACGACGGAACGTGTAAATAACCAATTTCTTAGTCCAACAATTGCGTGGCGATGTGTACTTCACTGCTTACGTATAAAGAAATCGTGCAGCTTCGCTGTGACTCAAGCACTCCCCGACTTGGTGCAAGCTTCGTCCGTTGAGTTGGTGGAAGTCTGCACTGCCGAGGTTGAATTTACATCCACCACTCTCCGCGCGAACAAAACGGCGACCTCTTCGGTGCATATGACAACGACTACTAGCACTAGAAATAAGCAAATAAATAATAATAAAATTGAACCTTTACTATGCCTACCGCAATGCTCACCTACAAAAGCTTCGCCATTCAAGTCTTGCGCTTGAGTGGAAGCATCTAGGATTTTTTCGTTTACAGATTATACAAAGACATGAAATACCTGATTCGTTTTTGGAGTCTTTTGCAGCGTACGGGAATTGAGAGGTGGTTGGGTTGATTGAGATGATTGATTGATTATTTGATTGATGATTGATTGATTGATTGATTGATGATTGATTGATGATGATTGATTGATGATTGATTGATTGATTGATTGATTGATTGATTGATTGATTGATTGATTGATTGATTGATTGATTGATTGATTGATTGATTGATTGATTGATTGATTGATTGATTGATTGATTGCAGGGTTTAGCCCGCCGATGCAACGCAAGCGATGAGGCGCGCCTTAGTGGAGGCCTCCCTAATAACTTTGACTACCTCGGGATTTTTAACCTGCGTCGAAACCTCGTACACACGGGCGTTTTCCCTTTTCGCCTACATCATAAAAGTGGCCACGGCGGCCAGGAATCAGGGAAGGGCTGGGCCTGATGCCTTCAGCACCGATACTGTGACCCAGGAAATCGATCTGTTCGACGCCGACTGTGCACTTTGCTAGATTGAACTTCAAGCCTGCCCGTTCGGCAGCCTGTAGTGCAAGGTGCAGGCGCTCATCGCGCTCTCTCCTGAATGTACCCCATATTAGTATGTCGTCAACATATACTTTTACCACAAGGGACTGCTTCGAAAATTTTATTAGGCGTCTGCTGAAAGACCTCTGGCGCCGACGAAATGCCAAATGGCAACATCAAAAACTCGTAACGTCCAAACGGTGTTGCAAATGTACAAATCCTCGAGGTTTTTTCATCTAACGTGATTTGATGGAACCTAGAGTTCGCATCCAATCCTGTAAACACTACGGCGAGTTCTGCTTCGATATCTTCGCGTCTTGGCATTTCGTCGTGTTCCCGCTTTAGATTTTCGTTAATCTTTCGGGGATCAATGCAAACACGGAGCTTGCTGTCCTTCTTTCGTACAAGAAGAAGTGGGCTCAAATTTTGCAAGCAAGGAATTTGGTGCATTTGCACGAGCGTACGAGTTCCGGCATGTTACCTCCCGTCTAGGATTCCCGCAGTCCAATGGGCTTGCAGAAAAAGGGGTACCGATAGTGAAGAGAATCTTAAAAAAAGCATGTAAGCTAAACAAGATTTTTTGGCTGGTGCTGCTTTCGTACAGGACTACACCGCTGGAAGCCGACGGCCGATCGCCTGCGGAGCTGCTCAGGGGACGGATCCTGCCCTCCACGTTGCCGTTAACCCAAGGGAAGCCCGGATCCCCGGTCTTCAAACACCGCCAAATGGAGACCAACAGGCGCCCACTGGTTCCTCTAAGAAAGGAGACGTTGCCCGAGTGTAACACGGGACATGGACTACAAAAGCAAAGGTCATAGAGCCGTTGGCTCAACCCGGTACTACAAAGTATTCACAGAAGGAGCTAGGCTACTGCGGCGTAACCGGCAACACAATTTACCCACTCAAGAATCCGTTCATGGAGATCCTCCAGAGCGTGTGGAATGCGACAACGAAAGTGGTTCAACACATGCGTCACCAGTGCAAAGGGCCGCAGCGCCTACTGTGTCCAGAGCTCGTACCTGTGCGTCACCTGTTCCGTCTCTCAGGAGGTCGCTACGGCAACGTAGACCCCCTACGGCAACGTAGACCAATCACGCGATACAGGCGCCACAGCCCTCCCTATTTTCCTTAGCTAACCGTGCAGTGGGTTGCCGCCGTTTGTATTACGGGCCTCATCAGGGATCGCATGGCGATGCCTTTTGTACGTAGTGGCGTATTTTATTTCTACTGCAAATGCTTATAAATGGACTTTTTCTTCAGCGCTTCATTGAGTCAGCAGTTTTGTCACAATCTTGCGGATACGAGCAATGCTTCCCGTTTCAAATATTTTTTCATAAAACATTAAAGAATTTAGAATAAACTAATTCTACAGGCTACAAAAGTTCGACAAACCAGCGAAATCCAGGCTCTTCAGTATCGAAAGGAGCTTTGCATGGAATTCCGAGTTGTTTCAATAGGCGAGCCCACGATTGCGGATTTTATGCAAAAAATGTCCGTATTGATATCAAAGCCCTCGTTTTAATTCCGGCACCTTCTCTGATTGGAGGGCGGAGGATACGCCGGAAGGAGCAGCTAAAAGAAGGGCATATTGATTGGTATGAGTAGTGCATACCTTTACCGCGATAACATGGAATGCTCGTTTTCTCCACTAGACATAAGACCGAGAAATGTCACCTTCAGCTTGTTCACATTGTGCGAGTTTACCAGATCAATTGCAGCTGCGGCGCCGCCCGCGTTGCCAAATTATCCATTTTCGTCGATGTCGAAGGTACAGAATACAGCGGAACCCCGTTAATACGGTTTTGACGGGACCGGGAAAGGAAAACTTAACAGCCGGGAAAAATTGTAAGAGTGAGGAAAGCCACGAAAATGGGCCAGCGTCTCACTGGCGACAATAAATCACCGCCTGTCTGGAGCTCCATTGTTTCCTACTTGGTTTCTGTCCGTTCTGCTAATTGTAGCGGTCTTTTTGAATTTTTATTTGCACATTTCGTGTTGCCAACAACAATTTTAGCGGACGTCAGGTCATGTTAGTCGTCATAAAATAACTGCTAGTCGCTCGCCGTCACCTTACTCGTGAAGGTCGACAACAAAATCGGGCGTCGTGAAATCACCGTACCACTCGCTCGCCGTTCCGACCGTCTGTATGGGTGGTTTAGAAAGCGCAGTGTGTAGAAGGGCGGTGTAGAAGGACTGGCGCAAATGACAGTATGGGTGGTGTAGAACGAGCCGAGAGTAGCAAGGAAGGAGCAGCAGACGACGCACCGAGACCGATCTCAACGCTGCCGCAGCGCTTCTGCCGGGTCGGCGGCAGCACGGGCCGATGCCGTGGTACGGGAACGCCGCGCTCTTTGCCAACTGACCTAATTAAAAAACGTTGCACGGCACCATTACAACAGTACGGCGGCTCTAACACCACGCACATCCGGAAGCTCAATGATGATTGTGAAAGCACATTCGACGGGTGGCCATCTAGTGACGGCCTCTACAACTTGCTTGTGGCTTCTTTAGACAGTTCAGTAACAAAGGCTAGCGAAAACTCATCAAAAACCAAAATGGCGGTGACCAATCCTTTCGGAGTGTCAGGTTGCAACACATTATACGGGAACGGGCCCACAGTTGCGACGTTACAGCGGGGTTCGCAATACATTATATCATAAAGGAGCTATGACGGGACCGATCGCACACAACGTAACAGCCAGGAAAACGAAACAGTGACGAACGTAACAGCGGGGTTATACTGTAGATTGTTTTGCAGCATGAGTGGTGCCGCAGCTTTGAATTAAATTCACAGGTAATGGCCTTTACAAGCGGCAGGAGGAATGGCGTTATTTCTTCTGCTTTTTTCTGTAAGCCTGTACAAAAACCTTATGCTACCAGCTACACAAAAATACCTTCGATTAATATATAAATCCTGGACAACTGACTTTGGATTCGTTAGTTTAAGATGAAACGGTTCAAACATTCATTTGCGGTTGTGCTGTTGACATTTCTGACCCACCTCTCCGAGCGAGGTTATTAGGATATCTACGCACTGAACTAAATCTCTCCTGCGATTCGCTGTCCTCGTTCCGCTGCTCAAAGCCTCGTTTCAGCCATTACTCCATGCACTCGAAATTCAACAAGCTTAATTCTTTGAATACGGCATGCATGAAGGCCCGATACCACGTCAATTTTGAGCCGCTTATAACGCGCTTCAAACGACAAACAAACTAGGGCAAGCAGGTTGTCGACCACGCTACCCGTTCCTTACGCCGCCCTTACGCCGCCCGCCCCTCAGCGTCCCTTTTATAGCGCAAGGCCTACTAGGCAGTGAGCGGACTGATCGGAAAGAAGGGGTTTAGAGAGCTCCTGGTATTATTTTTTCTACGCGGCTCTGCAGGCTAATCTAGATTTACCCCCGAAGTGCCAACGAAACATTCGGCGACCTTGGATTGATAGCCCTGCGCTCCCCTTTTTCAAACAATAATTCAGTTCAGGATTGTCTTTTGTTTTCTTTAAATTCGGGAGCGTGTGTATGTGTGTATGTGGACATAATGAGAAAAACCACCTGCCCGTCGTTAACACTAGATGTGTAAGGCCGGGTTGGTGCTGTTGCCGCAACTGTCGTAATACGTTTAAAGAATGGCATCATTTCACGTCTCAGCCAACCGAACTGCTTGGCCCGCAACTTCTTATTAACGTTCCTACATCCCCATACGGCTTTTGCGTCGGTAGCCACAACATAGCACAACACATAACAAAACGCTGTGCAAAGAAAAAATTTACCATCGCGAAGGAAGTCGAGAGAACAGCGTTAAAGTGCGGCCAACCTAGGCTGGAAGTGCCTGCAATCGATTTTCAAACCCTCGAGGACCCAAATCACAAACGAGCAACAAACCAACACTGCATTTTTTGCGCAGTAATTTAACACATTCACGAACGTCCTCAATGTGTTCCGATACGTGGTTTACGAGATAAATGTATTTTTTTGCACTCCTTTATGATAGTTGCGCATATTGTCTTATCTAGAGTGATTCGTCTCTGGCGATTTCTATGTAAACGTTCTGACCCATTGGAAGCTTGCCTTTACGCATGCGAATTGTGTCCAGAGCAGGTGGGAGAGTGTATCACGTGTGTGGCCTATTCGTAACCTTGCGCAGGCAACTTTTCTGTGTATGTTGTGCCAATGGGTTTTGTGTTGTCCCAAGTGTTGCTTTATTACATGTAATTTGTTGTCTGACTGTTCATTCCAGTGTGTTTACCATGTTCTACGCAAGTGTTGTCTTATGTGTGGCTTTAGTTCGTGTCCTGGGACCCAGCAAAGAACCAGTCACATGCTTTTGTGTATAGACAGACGTACTGGTGTTGAAAACTGCTTTAACTATGTGGCTTTTCATGGGCTTATGGGCTGACAATTTCAAACACGTTCTGCGGGAGAGCCTACATTGCTGACCAACTTCCTGGTATGTGACTGGAGGATGGATGCGCTCTGACTCGGCTTCATCAGCGCTGGTTCGTCAGGTCACATCTTGGGCCACGAGGATGGCAGTCTCGTTACCAGTGACGCCGCTATGAGTTGTTGTCCATAGAATCATGACGGGTCTTGTTGGTGGTCAATTTCTAATTATTCGAAGGGTTCTAACATGCAATCAAGCGTTGACAAAGTTGCGGCACGCCAGCTTGGAGTCTGTTATGATAACGTTGGCACGACTTTGGCTAAGCAAAGGTGCTATCGCCGCCTGCTCGGCTTGGAGGGGGCTGTGTACGGGGATTCAGATGCTGGACCTGCCGAAGTCGGCAGATCTGTAGCGAAAAAGGGGAGAATGAACTGAAGAATGCTTTCGGATATCCTTCGCATGAAACCAGTTGGTCGCGCCTTATTTTTTTAATTTCAATTCATTTGCTTTCTGCAGTCTTACCAGATATATGTACTTGTTTTGGTAACCCTTGGATGAATATAAAATATGCATTAGACAATTCTTTATTTACTTCCGTTCTAGACGTCAATCTTACGATAGAAACAGCATAACACCGCAAAATGGGATAAAGAAAGACATTTTCTAGCAATCAGCTGGTCATTCCATAAAAACTTTCCGACTAACTAATCACCCTCATTGGTCGAAAAGGGGAGCTCTGCAAAACTTCCTAATAACAAGGACCCCAAAGGTGCGTGGTTGGTACGACCCGCTAATCCACGTTTAACCAACCCGCTAATTCCTCTAATCCAAACGAATCAACACGCCAATTACAATAATTCACATTAGCTCATCCACTAATGGGACTATTCAAACACAGCCTACTCACTAATTCACATTATTCGACTTTTTTCCACGCGCCCGTTATTTTTAAGGTCGAGAAGATACAAGGTATGGAAATTCTGTCACGTCTGTATTAGTAGGCGGAATGAGAAGTCCGTTAATTTTTTTTAATTTTTATGCCCTCTAGCACACAGGGGACAGAATGGCACTATACAAGAAAAATGGCCGTTGACGTACAGAACTAGCAGTTTTGTATCTTACTGCTGTTTGTTTATAACCACCCATTCAAAGTAGCATAAGTGGCGAGATATGTAGTTATTGTTGAGGGTGTCCCTAAAGGCAATCCCAAGGGCGCAATGCTGCATTCAAATTAACAACACACTGAAACGTTTACACAATATTAAACACCACGCAGAAAGAAACCATGATGAATAATCCATAATATGTTGCCTCGGAATATACGCTCTAACTTGAACTATACTAAATGAAACAGAGAATTAGGAGATTGCCAGTACCCAACGCAATCTGATAGTATATACGAACATTACTTTGAATTGAAGCTAATATAATAAGAGAAATATTGTGGGATTACTAAGAAAATACTTCGTGGTGCTGTCGGGAGAATGGCAAAGATATGTTCACATATAAGTTAGGGTACCATACCTGAAAGCTAGAAATTAGTTTTCAATGCCCCTAACCGGTTCCTAATCTGTTCCGGTTCGAGGTAAGTTCCAAAATACCGAAACAATACAGTTGCGGCTTAGTTCCCGTCCCGAGCGACAACTCAGGTTCGGTTCCGGTTTTCGGTTTAGTTCCGGTTCCGCTTAACACCGTGATCCGAGCACAGTCACGGCGGCCTGATGACGCCACCGTTCATGCACTCGAACAAGCTGGTCGGCTTGAAACACGAGCACTACTTGGGGTAGCCCTCCCGCAGCCCGTGCAACTGCCGCTGGAGTACAGGGTCTTCGGAGGAATCGGCGTACCCACAGTCCGGTCGACTGCCGCTAGTCCGCCAGGCTACCTCGGGGTAGACGATCCGCTAGTTGCCCTCGATCGCTTCTTGATTTTTCTATGCGAATCCACCAGTACAAGAAGGATCGATGCACCCGTTAAAAACGCGAACTCCCGCTGGCTACGTAAGCCGTCTACCTCCTGTACTTAGCCGTCTACCTCCTGCACTGCCACCTCCCTTCACTTGTTGAGATTGGATATTTGTGCGTCTGGGTCAGCGTCTATGTGGCTATGTTCCGCTCGCCAAAAGCGGGAGGGATGATCCACCTCATCCGACGCGTCTCAGAGAGTCTGGTGGCTCCTGTTGAAAATGGCCCGTCTATTGGTGCGGTCTGTACGACTGCCTCGGCTTGTTTACCAGGCCCAATTCCAACACCTGAACCAGGCGTAGTGGCCGCAATGCGTGCAATGACATTCCTCGCTAGGATACACGGATCCGAGCTCTTCATGCTGAAGCTCAACTTACCACCTTTGATGAGCTTGTTCATCAGCGTCGGTCCGCCCGCATGCATATACTCACCTTTGTTGCTGAGACTGCGGCGTGAGGAAACTAAACGGGTCGTCCACTACCCACATCTCTAGCCTGCGTCGTTACCAGGCCACCTTGGCTATATCGCCTGGTGACCGACAACAGGCCACTAACGCGACTGCGCAATCGATCCAATGGCATTCCGACACGCTTTTCACGCTCGCACAAGAACTCATGGCTGAGTCTCGACCCCAGGTGATGCAGGCATTTGTGGACGGTGCGGGCAAGGACGACGTGGTGACCACAACACTTCAATGTCCTTCGCACCCCACAGTCTTTTCAAACGTGCTTGTACGAAACACGCCGCACCCTGCCGTCTAATTTGGCCGAGCTTCTGGCCATCCGGGACGGCTTGTAAGCACTAACTGGGTGATTCCACGAGAGAACGAACATGCGTGTGCACGACTGCTCTTTATGGAGGTACAACCTTACAAATTCACACAAACTCCACGGCGGTCATACGTAATTTACGTCGAGTAAATAGCAACTCAGCTATCTCGAGGGATATTTATGACATACTGAATACGTACCCTGCCTCTGCGGCTCTCGTGGGTCCGGCGAAATACGCTCCCGCTCACATTGCGGCCGATGATTCCTGCCACACTGCATTTGTTCCACGATCATTGATTTTACTTACACTAGATTCCCCAGGAAATTTTTCCCAATGGAAAGAAGACCGTCGTGCCACACAAGCTCTAATTTCATCGTGTGGAACAGATCTCCCTAGCAGCCTTACTCGCTTCGAACACGTCTTGCTGCGAAGACTTCGTGTTGGTGCAGCCCTCTCTCCCGCTTGTTACCCGGGAGTGGCCACCACGCTACCATGCCCGCTTCGACCAGAACTGCCCCTTTTGCATGGCTCCTGCCCAAGATGAAAACACAGAACATTTGCTGTGGACGTGCCCTTCATTGGAAGCGGCCAGAACACGACACCTTCGATGCGCAGGCCTCCACCCTGGCCGACCAACTGAACTTCGTAGGTGGATATGGGGACCCACCATCGCTCCCTCCTTGCGTTTTTTCGTGAAACGGGAGTTCGTACTTGTTTGAAGTCTTTGTTGAGTTTATTTCTGTATAGTTGAAGTGTGAACATAGTCCTGGATTACGCTGTTCGACAAATGTCTGGTACATTTGATTTTTTTCGGAATTTTTCGTTTCAGTTAGCTCGAAGTAATCCACTCTTTTCTGTTTTTTTTTAGATTGGGAACAAGCGAGGATTCGAAAGTAAGTATTGTATGTTTCTACACTTTTTTTTAAAAAAGCGTGGTATACGAAATTTGCATCCGTCATGGCGACGACATGAGCCCAATTCACACCAGCAACTGCCTCCCTAAAGGCTTCAAGTCCATTTCAGGTAACGCGTTGTACAAGTCGCCCCCTCGGCAGCGTCTTGTTTACTCGTCTTTTTACTGCAAATACAAGTTAAAAGTGGTTGTTGATACCGTAGCCAACCACTGAACCTAAATAGCGATTCTCATCAACGTTGTAATAAAATGTGAATGAGAGATTACACTAATAGGTGTAATTGTTCTTGGTTTTGTTATGGCATTGGTGCAGCGTTGGGTAAAATAACTGCAATAAAATCTCTCTTAACCTTAATGTCAGAAAGCAAATTTATGTAAAAATCACGTCTTTACACCACGCAATCGATATTCACATCTACATAGTTTAAACATTTTCTAGATATAAAAAATATATATATGATAAGAGCAGCAGGAGGACGGTAAGAAACGGCAATGAGCGTACAGCTCGGTAGTATACAAAACTATTAATATTCAGATGAACGTTCACAAAATTCCACCAAGGATTCACAGGCGATTGAATTTTTAACCAGGACACAAACTCCAGCCCAGGCACCAACTGTTCTATTTAAAAATGAGCTTATGATTTGTAAATTGAATATATTGTTCCGGACAGGTATACCAAGATTCGGTTCACAAAATACATCGATAGTGTCAAGCTGACCCTGCAGTAGTTCGAGGGAGGCCGACTTGTTAACAGCAGATTGCGCATTCATGTGAAAACAGCGAAAAAATTCCCCCGCATTTCCCGAGGGGGAGAATGTGAAAGTGCGAATGCACGGTTGTCGGCCCGCTTGCGGCGCTTGCGCTCGGCCCCCGCAGCCCACCGCCTCGCCGCCTTCTCTTCCATCTCTTCCATCGGGTTTGTAGTATCACGTGTACACCACGCAGTTATCAAGCCGCTATAACGCCGCTGAGTCGCCAACGCACGCCGCTGACGACGTAGTTTGAATGCGTTAAAGATATAAGGCGCGTCACTAACACTGATATCAGCGTCGCGTCCGTGGCTTGATCGGTAGAGCGTCGCGCTGCGGCCGCAAAGTCCTCGGATCGAACCTGGCGCCGGATGCTGTTTCTTTTTTAAATATAGAGGAGCACTGCGGACGCCGCCGCCGCCGACGCCGCCGCCGCCGCCGGCGGTGGATGGGTTTGGGGTCGCTTATAAAGTGCATTCGCACTTAAAAAAAATGTGTCGCATGGTATTGGTTGGTTTTTTCAATTCATCGTAGGTTTTCGCACATAACTGTGGTCATTGTCGGTGGGAGTTTTTTTGCCTTGCTTTTTTTTTTTGCCTTGCTTGTCGGTGGGAGTTTTTTTTGACGCATTTTTTGCCTTGCTTTGCTGTCGGACGGCGGCAGGTTGTCGTGCTTTATAATATGTACTTAATACAGAGACCTGGCTAAAAATCACACGCACAAATATTACAGGGTGTATATGTACAATAAATTGAAAATGAGTACAAAAAACTAAGCGTCACTCTAAAGCAAAGGTGCCACATGATTTACGAGAAAGTGGGATAATAAAAGAAGAGACAATAATATTACAGCACAGCCCATCACATATCCAGAACTTATCTGTATACAATAGAGCAGATTCGATTGTTTGCGCATTTCTCAGAGGTGATATTACATTTTATGTAAGTGACAAGAGCAGCCAAGGTAGGTTTGACAAATGCAGTTTTCCTCTACAAGCTTTGAAACTTTCGAAAGGGCAAACCATCTATCTTATATCGCTATCTATTTGAACCAATTTGGCAAGGTCAGCCTCGCAACTGATGTGCAGGTACCGGTACTTTTTATGCCTTCCGCATGAGAACTCTCCCCCAGGACACACAGACAAACTTCCAGTCTTTAACACGCTTCGCCTGACGAGCCTTTGCCCAGCAGTATTTTGTTTTCAACACAAAGGTGCTCATTTAATTACAGAGGAAGGTCCCGATCAAATCCGAGAAGACCCGTGTGGCAGTTTCTTTATCTAACGGCTTCGTACAAATTGTTTCGTACACGTCTGGTCCGACATTTCACTATTACATGAAACTGGTCCTTTTTCTCATTGGAGGCCGATGAGCGACGTAAATGTCATCTTGCAAACTTCAACTATAAAGCACATACCGATATCTATGAGGGCTGTTTCGAAGGTCTTCGTTAGTTGCTACAGGTTGACCTTGGATTTCCATGTTCATGGAACCGCTCTGCTGATTAAGTTCAATCAATTCCTTCGTAGGCAAAGCAAGCTTCTTCCTTAACTGCTCTTTTTGTTCGCGGCATTCTCAATTTCAGGTCTTTACGTAAGTGACCTCGCGATGAAAACCATCGCTATCTTTTTAAGCCGTCAAACAGTCGTGCATGAATATCATAAATTCGTGAATATCGCCCAGCTCGGTATGAGTTTCGGCATAGGAAGTGGCCACCTTTGCAACTCATTCTTCACGTCCTCGAAAAGATGTCAAGCTTGGATAGCAAAGCTCTCAACCCTTTTGCAACCTCCTTAATACTTCTTTGCTGGCTTTTCAGCAAGTGTCTCCGTCACGTCCTAGAGGCCGCTAGAATTTCGCTCCCACATACCTGGCTGAGGGACACCGACAGAGCGAGAACAACTTTGTGAGGTGTAGACAACAACTTTAAAACACTGTTAACGAACAGAGAGGTAGCACACTTGTGGCAGCAACAGCAATGGCAAAACATTCCAACCAATTTAGCCAAATTGTGGTCGGAATAAGCCGCTAAGTCAACCCCCAAATTTGCAGAGGAGTTGATAAGCTCGCGTTCACCTGCCGCCGAACCCGCTGCCAGGATTGATCCTCGCTCCACTCGACAGGGCAGCACCGGCCCCCGCGATGCCACCGATAGAAAGTCAACGTTTTTGGGCAGCACTGACACATGCAGGACCAACAACGCAGGTTTGCAGTGAAGCCGGCTCTATGAACAGAAAGACGCATCGTCTACGATGATTGGCACTTGCGATGACACCCACACCACAGCATGTCTTTCAGCAGTCCTGTATATTTGCAGATGTGTTGATTAGATAGCGTTTACACGCCGCCGCTACCGCTGAAAGAATATCCAATAACCTGAAATCTGGGGATTGGTGAAGCAAGCCGTGTACATGTGTATTTAAAGATTGCAAACCTCTCTCTTTCCACGTGGCGCGCGCTGATTGGGTACCGGATAATCACCGGTGAACACATTGTCAACAGGCGCTTATCGCGTAATGCGGTTTCGATGCTCCACCCTCAGCTCCTGAGGCCTTTGGCGCCTTGGCGTTCTTGCCCACGGAGATGAAACCGGTGGATGTAGAGACATAAAGCTTTGCTGTAAAAGTCTCGCATTTTAAACCCGAAAGGTTATACACCGAGGCGTTGGAAAACGAGTGCCCCGTTGTGTTCTTTTCGTGCGTTTTTTTTTTCTACGGAGAATTTAGAGCATTTCAGAACAGTCCAGTGCAGTTCAGAGCAGTTATCACTTATCACGACTGACCACACTGAATGCGATCAGAAGAGTCGCATGTTGCAGTTTCTATTCCTGAGAAGCGGCGCCAAACATGCCATAAGGGTTGCGTGAAAGCCAAAGATTTCAAAGCGACACTCCTAAGGGACTCCGCTGGGGCTGCAGTCACCTCACGGAGTTAGGGTACTAAAAACCGGCACCTTTGGTTTCCAACCCTCGAGCTACAACGTAACGCGTACTGAAATACACACCGGGAACCTCGTTTTCCAACGCCTCGCGCTTGAACGTTTTGTCTCCGTGGAAAAAAAAACGCGTACAGAAAGAACACAATGGGCCACCCTTTATCCGGCGCTAGCGATATAACTTTTCGTGTTTCAAAAACATAGTACTTTTACAGCTAAGCTGTATGTCTCAAAACCGGACGGGTTTTATCTACCGCGGGCAAAAACGCCAGTGGGCCAGGCTTCAGGGCCGATTTATCGTCATCGAAACCGCATTGCGCCTAATAAAGCACTTGTGGACTGTTTCTTTACCGGTGTTGCTTCTCCGGCGCCCAATCAGCCGCGCGTGTGAAAAGAGAGAGAATTACAATCTTTAAATACACATATACACCGCATGCTTTGCCCATCTCCAGGGCCCGTTGCCCGTACGCATAAGTTCCCGATTAAGTTTCCGCTAACGAATAAGACGCCAATAAGTCAAATTCGGCAACGGCAAAAAGCCGGTTGCCAGAAAACCCGACAGAAACGCTACCTTACCCGAGCGTTTGTATCAGTTTCGGGCAACGACTTATTACCCATTCGGCGCTAAAGTCGTAGTTGAGACTTATTCCCACACTTATCGCGTTTCGGGCAAATGGCCCCCAGGTTTCACGTCGTCGAGGATGACCCGTTTCAATTTCATTGCGCCTTAAAAAATACGTCCTCTGCGCCCGCCTGCGTGTAAGCTGGAGCAGGAAATGCGCTGTTGTACCAAAGGCTTTTACTTGGAAATGGAATAAAAGCAGCACGTTGCATTGGGTTCTGCGTTGCCAAAAAAAAATGGTCGGCCAATGACACTCTGCGTTCGAAGCATATTGTCCACGTTGCATACTACGTGAACACCTTCTGGGAATTTGTACTTTTTGACGTTGTGTTTTGAGCGTAAGTGCCCACATACATACCTAAAAAACTCCATTTATCCATCACGCAGATGAATGATTTGGTAACATGCAGCCCGAAGAACGATCCTTCGTAGGATCTTTGCTCACCATATAAGTTGTCGATATTTCGTTTCACCATCTGTACCGCATCCGTTAGTTATAAAATCACGTTAGGCATGATCGTATTACAGGTCAACAAAATAATAATATTGTTATAATACCAGAAATCTGCTGGGTTAGTCGATTCCGGATGTATGGCGAATGAGCGCTGCTGGTTTTCTATTCACTCCCCACACTTTTAGGGGCGAAGCTCCTTAAGTCATGGGTCTGTCCATCCCTTGTGTCTCTTGGTACGTGACCGCCGCATGCTTTCGGAGATGTCGCAAAGTGGGCCGCGTTGCACGCGCAAGAACCGGCTGCAACCGGCAGCGCAAACTCGGCACCGGGAGCGCGAGCTTGTCTGTGTTCGCCAACGGAGGCGCGAGCGCACGTGCACTGCGAGGGGGAGATCACGCAAGAGATCACGCCACGAACGCAGGCAGTCGTTCTCGGAGATCGAACGAGACGCAAGGACCTTTGCTCGTTTCCTCTCGTCTTGTTCGGGCACAAGTTCGCCCTAAATAAAAGTTCTTTCTTTACCGTTGTGTCCCATCCTACGTGACAAATTGTGGTGGGAGGTGCGGGGGTAGTCCTCGATGGCGCGGGGTCTTTCACCAGGTCTGGGCCTGGAAGCATTGACTCCGAAAATAAAAGTTGATTTGTACAATGTACGCACACAGTCTACGTCTTTCTTAATGATGTAATGGGCGAACTTTCACGGGAGAGTTACGGTTACCGATGATCTCCCCTCTCGAGCTTCGCCCCACTTATCATCATTTCATTTCCGTGGATACGGCGTGATTTTTTTTTCAAACACGTCCAGAGACTAGGCGATTACAGGTTGTTTAAACTCAGGTGTTAACGAAGTAGTGGCGATAATAATTGTATATCCCACGTACCAAAACAAACTCCATGATGTAATCTACTATATAAAATTTTGAAAGGGTCAGAGAATTTTTCTTTTCGGCACGAATATTTCAAAAATAACTAATAAGTGGGTAGCCCTCCTAAACTTATACGTAGTTTTAAAACAAAATTTGCGAACATTGACATACCACACGGTTGCATAGTTACCGAAATTCTTTCAACGAACAATTCTAATTTTTTTAATTTAATTTTCACTTTTTATTTCTGTAGTTGATGTGCTTGTTAAAATTTCTGACGAGTTACACAACATAGTTTTACAAAATGTATTTTGCAGCACACAGATCGCGCACACTAGCGATATCCAAAAATTCGTATGCCAATGTAAAGGAATCCAGTCACCTTAACCAGTGAATTGTTTCTTCACTGTCAGACCACCCCGTGCTCGAAGTCTCTGCAACAACTGTCAACTTTGGGGATAATATGAAGTACGCTTCGCGTTGTTTCTCAAATGTGTGCCTACGACACCATTAACCAGCCTACGAAGACCTTCGCTTTGTCCAGCTTGTGGACTATGGCTTCGGATCCGCCCACTGCGGTTGAAACACGAGAGGAGCATATATTGCAAGCGCACGTTTGGCCGCCACTAATGCTTTACCAGGCGCAATGCAACACAGTATGTGTCACTTCTAATACCTCCTCCCAAACAAAAAAAGGCTAATCATGAACGAAGCAGCCGGAACTCATAACATCTGGAAGAGGTAAGGCCGCAATAGCTAACAAGGAACAAGCTACCATTCCTTTTCTATAGCGTACCACAATGAGCTACCGGACGACCCTGCTTGCTCACGAGGACTGTAATCTTCTAGCTCGTTACTTACTCATGGACAGTGTAGGCCACACTGTGTTTTACCTTCAGAAAGCTTCCAGTCGCCTCGACACTTACCGAAAGGAACCGGGACGCTGCGACCAACTCATACCCAAAGAGCACCACACCGGGAAGAGTCTCTCGGTTTTCCGTTTTACCGGTTTCTCAAATCTAGGATCCACCCTTAGGCATGAACAAAGCACCATATGGTTCCCACATCGAAAAGGCCCCTGAATTAAGGTTGATATTTCACGCGCGCAATTCTAGAGTAAAACGTCCACGAATACTCATAGTAAATATTACACCTCTCCTTAATGCAGGGGCCGCGTTAACAAGCAGAATGGATTTTTCATTATATATTGGTATACCTGTGAATCCTGGACGCCATTGAAACTCCGCGGCGTAGCCTATATGACGCAGTTCGTGGTAACGATCGCTGCGCGGACACTGGTGTGGTTGGAGAAATAATGAAGCCAATGAACCTTCTCGGCTCGACGAAACCTACTGGTTATATGGTCGGCCGACTCTGCGAGCGGCTATCTGGTGCAGCGTAACTTTGTAAAGGGTGAATGATAATCTCCTTCATTCAATCACGAAATAAGACTTGTTGGTCGATGCATGTCTCGATGCATGAAAAGCAGGAAACCTCGCCTGCAGGCGAAAACGCTGCGCGTGACGGCCCAACCACCTGCATTTTATGGTCTGCTACACGCACGCGAATAGACATACGCCGTGGCAGCTGAAATTGACGATGCCGGACGGAATAGTACTTACTGGCAAACACCAAAGAGCGCATGCTGGAACAGGAATGATACTGCGGTGAACAAAAAATTACGTCCACCTCCCCTCGCGGAACCCTGGTGTGATGCGACGTTGAAGGGGGTTCCGTTGGGTGTTTCCGTTGGGTCGATTAGTTGAATTGCGTGAAAGGCGTTGTGAACGTGAATTGCGTTTCAATCACATCGTTGGGTTCCACGCGAGGGGATGCGGGCGTAATTTTGAGCATCATGAGAGACGTTGTTGTTGCGTTTAAAAGGAGGTTTATTAAAGGAACCGTCGCATCAAGCAATCGTCGGTACGCGAGAGAGAAGGCAAGCACCGGCGCAAGCGCGGGCGACCGGGCTGAGAGACCGGCCGGAGAGCGGCACGCACCCGAAGGTGAGGTGACCGCGGAGAGAGAGAGTACTGCACATGCGCACAGCGCGCAGCGCCACGCGCAGCACCGCCCACCGTTGGGAGTGAGAGTGCTCTGAGCCACGTGCCCGCAGATGTTGGGCGAGAGTGTTCGCTATCGGAGAGGAGAGGGGGTTGTGAACGGAGGAGAGACGCAACTGTGCGGACGCGGACGACCAACGACGACGGACGCAGGACAGGGCCGCCGGTAAGAGATGCTCCTCTCAGCGTCGCATCTAAAAACGTTTGGATAATTTTAGGCGGAGATAGGATAACATCCTGGCGCTAACAATTCCAGCTGAGTATACAGATCCCGTTATTACGAATTAGCAAAAGAAAATTGTGAACACTAATGATGGTATACGATTATCATTAGAAGCTCCTGATGCTGATATGGACTCAGGGTAATGAGGTATGTTGACCATGCAGCATATCTCACGCTACAACACGGGCGCCGTTCTAGCAAATATTATTTACAGAGCGTCGTTAGTATAGGCGGCGGGAGGACGGGCGGCTCGTCAGAGGTGCCCTACGAATGTGGCTTTCTTGGATTCAAATTTAACCAATATGAGGCCTGTGCGTTTTCCAACTTGTAACGGTAAATAGAAATTACGGGTTTCTGTTCTTAAACAAAATTATAGAGAAAGTCAGCGGTGTACTAAAAGACTACACCAAGGTAACAGGCATTTTGAGATTTGGAGTCGTCATATTTAATTTTATCTAGCTCCCTACCTCCTATCACACGAAACATCCTACACGGTGACTGCAAAAGAAGCCAGAGACAAGAATTTTTATTTAATATCTGACTCCCGTAGCACATCGCAAGAGTCAGATACTCCTAAAAATAGGTTGACTAAGTACCTGAACTTAATTCATTAAGATGATAACAGCGCATTTTATGCAATATATTCTGCTTGACCTAAAAACAAGTGTGTGAACTCTTCCGCGCAGTATTTGTTTCATTTTTTGCCTATTCCATTATTTCCTCGCTCATATCGTGTAAACCCGTGCCGGAAAGGACACTTTCAACTAGTGTATGCTCCCCCGTGTCCTGTTGTAGGAATCGTAGTTCAGCCATGTCAGCGCGAGCATCCGCATCATTTGTTTCTACGTGCTAATGATTCGACGGGCGCGTACTTATTTGTCGTTCTTCTAGTATCCCAATGGAGTGAGTGAACTTTCGCGCATTTTTTTTTTTTGCTTCAAATTTGTGGTCTCATTCTTAGTTGCTAGAACGTGTAAATTCCACTGGTACGAAACCTTTTCACGCGTGCCTCGAGCTTCCTTCGCGTGTGGTAACTATCACAGTGTAGCCGTGTCTGCGAGCGCGCCTCGCAAAACTTGGTTCTCCGAGGTTTACTTAGCCGACGACCACTCGGATATATGTCTCAATCTTCCCGATGCGCCAATGAACAAGTGACCCCCCCTTCCGTGAAGTTTTTGTTCTTTTTTTCCTTTTATGTAATTTTTTGGCTGATGTCAAGTAAAGCTCATTGGATTTGACACTTTCAACGCGCGTTTTGAGCATCAGAGGTCTGCCGTGTCTGCAAGCGCGTCACGCCACGGCTTTGTTATCTCATGCTTATTTAGTCGTCGAGAACTCGTAAACTTCGCATTCTCCCTGTGCCGCAAACCGTGAAAGATCTCTTCCGCGCATTTTAGATGCGAAGCATCTCATGGTCGGGGCTATGTCCCTCCCTTCTTGTTGTTGTGCCGTCCACACCCCCACTGCGCATGCTCGGCTTGCTGAACGCCCGGTGGTGTCTTACTCTTAACGGCTCCTGGAGCGACAGTGTTGCCGGTGTCTTCCTGGGCGGCAATCTACGAGCACGCTTCACGCGCCTTCGACGTTTCATCGTCTTCGGCAGCGGCGCGTGTCGGCGAGTCTCGGCAGGCCGTGATTACAAGCAGCCCAACAACCATTCGAGGAACGTTCATCGACCTCATCTTCAGCAACTTTAGGGTTCATCCACTACAACAGCCCGTGATTTACAGTTCACAGACCATAAGGCGGTAATAATCAAAGCGGAACGCCAACCACAGCTCGATGTTACCTACGTTGAACATGATGATGATAATGCCTAAATAAAGATAAATTCATACCACGTACAACGTCTCTCTCTCTCTCTCTCTCTCTCTGTCTTTAATTCTGTCCACTCTAACACCCTCACCCCCTCCAATACATTACACCATCTTCACGTAGGCGAACCCTGAGTAGTATGCGAAGCAACCATGGGGTAAACGCTATTTCCCGTTTCGTAGTTCCAATAAGTGAAAAGTGTGGTAGTTACCATGGAAACCAAACGGTAAATATAACGGTAGCTGCGTCCCTAAACCTAACGGAAAGGACAAACTGAAAACTAATGGGCACTTGAATCAACCCCATGGCTGCTTCGCATATAACTCAGGGTTCCCTACTTGAAGATGGTGTAATTTGTTTGGTTTGAATACTTCCGTTGTAACATTTTCTTGCTTTTCTTCTTTTAAATTTCACTCGCAGGGGTAATTTTATTGTCGTATAACGCCTCCGTCGCGCGTTTTAGTCATGCTACAAGAGTTTCTGCAAGCGCCCGTGCACCCCTTTGGCTTCTTTTGCATATTCAGTGGACTGACTATATCGCAAATAGCCATATATGAATGCTCATAGGGTTTGCGGACGATAGTCCTGGCCGCTCGAATTGGTGCACTCAGTCAGTTTGTCGTCGCTTAAAAACCATGCTTTACCTTAAGAACATATGAAAAGAAACACCGCCATATTTCTAGGGAACGCAAAACATTCAATACACGACAGAGGCAAACAAACTTGCTGTCCTAACCCGAAGAACAAGAAGAGGTTGCTTGTCTCCCTTTTTATCTTCTGGCTGCCATAAATCTTAGATAAGAGTGTTGCCTGGTCGGGAAGTATCCATCGTCCGGATACCAAAGACGCAAACGTAGATAAGTGCAACCATTCTAGGCGGCTCTTACGAACAGAAGCAGCGCTCCCTCCCAGAGAACGATCTGGCCTCCCGTGTGCAGTAGCTGGCCTGATTTGGTATGATTCACCAACCCAACCTACGGCCCTCATTGCCCAGCACCTGTCGAGCATCTGACCCTGGCGGCGATCATGCGGGGGTGACATCACAAACGCTGCTAAAAATGTTTGTTCCTGGCCGCCTATGGAACTGCAATTGGCAATGTTCAAGCAGGAACTCTGTCGGGCTAGTGAACCTCAGCTGTACTATTACAGGAGCTCTCGAGCATTACGCGGGATATCACAGGGCTAAGTAAGGTTATACCAGAACGAGGGACAGTAACGTTGAGTAGCGGGAATATTGACTTCTATCGAGGGCCTCACAAAAGAAAGAGCACGGTGTGGAATTTCTAATCCAAGGAGAGTTAGCAAGAATGTGAAGGAACTCTGAGTGTTGACTAAATAGGAGGAGTCGTGATCACAGTGAAAAAATCTACCCCTTCGCCTTCTAAGCTAGCTTTCGGTGCATAGGTTGCACTAGATTAAAATGTATTCAATACATTTAATTCATTGAATGCTAGTGCTACCTTATGCACCGAAAGCTAGCTTAGAAGACGACACGGTAGATTATTTCTTCTGAGCGGCCGAATCAGCAATAACGACAGGAAGCTCACAATCACTATTTTCTTGGAGTCCATAAATCAAAAGTATATGAATGGAGACTACGGTAAATATCGGCGGGCAACATTGGAATATGCATTCCCCATAGTCGCTTAGACATGCTGTTGCAATCGCGAAAGAAGAAATACAATAAGGCTAAAGAACGCATCCCTAACAAAGAAAAGAAGGAGGAAAGGACAAGGAAAGCGTCTAATCGGAAAAAATCTGCGCAGGTTGAACAACGGGTTCAGGGCTGGAGAAATAGGAGAGCTGCAGGCCTACCTATCTTCTTCCAACACTTACCGCGAACCTAGGAGGGATGGGTCAGCCGCTTCTCAGCAGTGCAAATTCGTTTTGCTGGGCACTGTAAAGCAAAGACCAATAATGTATGTACAGTGATTTGTTTAGCAAGACTCGCCGTCATTCCTTTCGTCATTGTCTTCCGACAGCACAGCACCGTAGGGCAATCCTCTGGTAAAGCGTCCTCTCCTTAGCATCCAAGAACAATCCACTCAATTTGGTACCGTGCTTCCTCCATATCGACATGGTTGAGCAAAAACAAATATTTGCTCTTATTTCACGCAAAAAACGAATATGTAGCTTGTATTAACAGTGTCGTTTACACAAACAATAGGTGTGCGATTGATGTCGCCGATAGCAAGGAAGATAAAACATTAAAAACAATATTTTTCCACAAACATACAAAAGAAGCTTGCTGCAGAGCCTCGGAATCCTGCCCACGTTAGAATTCCTTAAGTAATGAGAGCCTCCAATCTTGACCGCGCGAGAAGAGTAAGGCGAGAAAATTGTATTGACTTTGCCAAACCTACAGCATTTTATCGCGGGAGGGGCGAGTTGGGAGGGGAGGTACTTATCAGTGCGAGGGGGAAGTAAAAGGTGTGTATACCTAGCAAGAGGGCACAAGACATTTGTCTCCTGGGGACATCTGCCGCGAAGTGAGTAGTTACGCTTCTAATTTTTCCTATTGTATATATATTCGCGGGGTGGGCGTACCTTCCAGGGAAGCATTGGTGGTTGCACGAATTTTCTTCTGTGTCTGATATGTGCGCCGATTTTTAGGCATGTTACGTTAATACGGTCGTTTCCATCAGCGCCCATTTAACGCTTACGAGCATAAACATCTTTGTAGGTGCGAGGAATGTCCTGAGAATCAGCCGACAATCAAGCGCTTTTTATCGTCTGGGATTTGTGCTCCCACCCTTCCTTACGAATCCTTTTCGATGGTGGCTGCTTCCCCATCTCACTGCCGTGGGCAGAAAAAACGAATCAGACGTGAAGCCAGCGTCATTTTCTAAGTGCTTTGGAGCACGGGCGTGTAAATTGCAACATTAACGAAAACCTTCAGATATAAATAGAGGAAAAAGTATTGTCTTGCACAAGCTTCATGGGATAAGAGGGAGCACTGTGTGAATTGGTTTTAAGCTTGTTGCCCTTCCTCAATTGGAGCAAACGGGCAGTGTTTCCATGGATATCATTCATAGATTTAGGGTAACAACCATGTCCGCATTTTGTCTCGTAAATACCTATAATACATCTTCGTAAATATTTGAAGACTGACGCGCATGGCATAGTAAACGTACCGGTGCATATATAACATATACTTTTGCATTTTGTGCATTGTGTCTTCCCTAAAGATAACCTCGGTGTTACTGCAGGTATTTAGTAGCTATCATCGTTGCTAGCTGTCCACCATTACATAATTTCCGAACTAATCATTGAGTTTGCAAAAAAAGTGCCTATCGAGGAGCAAAAGTTTAAGTCATCGAATCACCACCCTCAGACGGAAGAACAGAGAAAAAAACATAGCGTGCCAAGAGAAGTGAGATGACGAGGGCTAGCGTAATAGCGCTGCCTTCGCAAAACTGTAGTCAAAGGTGTTGGGAAAATGGTGACAGCGGCGTCGGCTTGACATCATATTCACCAGTTACCGTTAGTTTCAGTGAAGGGTGAAATAAATGCAAGTAGTTGCATTGGAATCACGGCCACAAAATGTCGGTACCGGCTATGACGGAAGTGTAAGGTCCACTTATGAGATTAGCAGCCGGGCGCCCGGGCTGCGCGTGAGAACCCGCCGCTCTGTCTGCGACGTAGCACTGCCAACACTGCGCTGCAACCACCGCCTAATTCGTCACGGCGCGCACGGGACACGGATCGTCTGGCCCACCGCATACCTCAAGGATAATCCCCCATTAAGAAAGCAAACAGCGCCGCCAGATTCCCGGAACGTCTGCTCGACGCGCGGAGGTGGTGGGGATTACCGGCCTCTCCATTGTTGTGGCGCCCTGGTCAGCATGACGCACTGTCGCCGTCTTTCGCTTTCACCCCGCGGGGTCGCCCGAACTTGCTCGTCTGAGAGCGTGCCGTTGACCCGAGGATAGCGGCGCCTCATTGAATATTCCGTGACGTTCTGAGTGACAGCTGTCTACGTGAATTCGGCACTCCCATACGCGTGTACGAACGCTACAGGGGCGTTCCGAGAGAGGGTGATCTCGAGGTTTCATAAGGCCGAACTTGGCCGTTGGAAATCGTTCTTGTTAGAGCGCTGAGCTGGCAGTTCCCGGCGGGACAAGGAGTCTCGACCGTTAACGCTAGGTTGGGAGTTGTGAGCCCCCTAGTCGAGGTTAAGATCGCGTCGGAGGTTTAGGGTGCAGCGCCGTACCGGGCAACTAGACGGATCTTGCGGCGAGACAGGGTCTCGGCCGTTGTTTCTCGAGCGGTTTGTGTTTACGTTCCGAGAATAGGAGAGTTAGACGAAGTTGAGGAGCTCGAGTGATTTGTGCGCACTCGGAGCTAGCGTCTAGCTGAAGTTCGAAGTTTTTCTTTTTAGTTCTCATGTACCCAGTTATCCTACTGTAAATAGCTGTACATAAACTTCCGTTTCACTTAATCAACTTCAACGCCTCGAGTTCGTCAATTCGACCGCCGTCTCCAAGAACTTCAACACCATCGCCCTGCCAGCCTCCTGCCAAATCAACCGGAGCCCGGGCGATTGGGTTCCTGATCGACACCGGACTTCGGGGAAACGGATCCTCGCTGGCGTTGTCGACAGGATTTGGCAGAAGAAATCACCAGGCCACAACCAGGGGCAGCAAGCGGACGCAAGCCCGCCTTCATCGGCAGCAGCCGAGCTCCGCGCGGAGTGGAACGGCAGAGCCAAGCCAGCGCACGGAGCCAGCGACGCGGCAGCCGACCACCGGAGGTGCGGGTGAGTGGGATTTCTTGCGCTTCGTTGTGGCGGTGTAGGCTGAGTCTGGGTTGCATGGTAGTCACGCGGAGCATGCAGACGAACATGGCGGAAGGAGACGGAAATGGTCAAACACATGAGGCGCCACCTCAAGTGGGAACGGCGGCAGGAGGGGTGCTCCAAGTGGAGTCTGAAACAATAATCCTTAAACAAATGGAGTTGGAGTTTCAGGAGCGAGAGAGAAAGGCGGCGGAGCGAGAGAGAAAAGAAGCGCGCGAAGCGGAGGAAAGAGCGCGAGAGGCGGCGGCGGAGCGAGAGAGAAAAGAAGCGCGTGAAGCGGAGGAAAGAGCGCGAGAGGCGGCGGAGCGAGAGAGAAGAGAGGCGCGAGAATCGGAAGAACGCAAACTAAAACTGAAGCTCGAATCCGATGAGCGGCTGCGAAGGTTGGAGCTGGAGACGAGGGCTGGCACGCAAACTCCTACGGGCTCGGACTCAGACGAGGGTAGGCGGCCGGGCTTAGACCCGGTCACTCAGTGCGCAAAGGTCTGAAAGGGCTTAAGCTGCCGTGCGATGCGGACATTCCGTTGTGGTTCGACGAAGTTGAAAGGTTGTTTGTAACGTACGGTGTACCGGAGTCGAGTCGGGTTCATTTAGTTGTACCGGCATTGTCGGAACGGGTGAGGTACATGTTACGTGGACTCGGGGACAGTGAGTGCAATGACTACGAAGCGGTAAAAAAGGCCGTGCTGCAGGAGCTTAGGCTAAGCCCCGCAGAATACCTCGACCGATTTGCAAAGGCAGCGAAACGTAACGACGAAACCTGGTCGCAATTTGCCTCCCGCGTTGGCACCCAGTTTGACTACTACCTGAAATCGAGGAAGGTCGAAACAAAAGAGGAGGTAGTGGCCCTCATGGTGGCCGATAGAATTAAGAACAGTTTGAGCGCTGAGGGACTGGAGTACGTTCGCCTGCGCGAAGCAGAGACGTGGCTGAAGCCGCCAGAGATAGCTAACGTGCTGCAAACCTTCGAGCAGGCCAAGGGAAGAGGCTCCGCTGTTGGGCGTAGAGATCAAGTACCTCCGCGCAATACCAACAGTGGCAAGCGAATGTGGATGTGTAGCGTCTGTAAGGGAGAGGGCCAACATTTCCGGCTGTGCCCGAAAATTGCTGAGAAGTCAGGAAACCCAGGGCGCAGCGCGCACGTGCAGAGAGTGATAGTAGAGGACGCAAGTGCAGTGCAGGCTCAGGATGCCGGCCTGACGAGCGGGGGGCAGCGAATTCTCGTGGCCGAAGTAAATGCGCTCGGAAGCATTGATGAGCTGAGAAAGTCTAGACTACAGCACGTGGAACTCGACTGTGCAGGCAAGACAGTTACCGCGACAGTCGACACGGGAAGCGAAGTTACGGTGGTACGAGAAAGTCTAGTCCCACAGGACGCTATGCAGCCATCGGGCACCATCAGGCTAGTTCCAGCATTTGGCGAGTCGGTTAACGCGAGAGTGGTCAGCCTGCCTGTGAGTTTGAGGCAGGCCGTGTCGGTGGTCGGGAGCCCCAAGGTGCAGCTAATCTGTGCTGTCACCAACAATCTCGCCGAGGGACTAGACTGTTTGCTTTCGAGAGAGGATTGGGAGCTGCTGACGAAATGTCACCCCAACCGGGAGGCGAACAGCACGGCTGAAACTTTCGCCTCCTCAAGTGGGGACTGCGAGGTCGGCACCGGGGCGATCTCGGAACCGGCGGCTGCCGTGTGTGAGATTACGGGAGAGACGGCACCCGAAGCTCCGGCCGAGGAGATTGATGAGGCAGTCGAAGTTGAGGGCCCACGGGCAAGGCTGCTGGCGTCTCAGCTGGCTGATGACAGCGTAAAGAAAGCTTGGGCCGACGCGAAAAGAGGGAAAGCCGGCATGTTTGTCTCTGACGGGTTGCTGTTTCATAGGGACACTATACCCGGCGCGAAGGTAACGCAACTTGTGCTGCCCTCAGAGAGACGCGCGGAGGCCGGGCCGGCAAACTTCTCAAATGTGTGCCCGAGCCAGACCCGAGCCCAGCAGAATTTGATAAATTATGCCCGAGCCCGCCAGACCGTTGTTCAATGCCCTCCCTAGTCCAACAGGCTATAAACATGAACTCTAAGTTTGCTGTTAGCTTAAAAAGCGTAAGCATAAAGTGAATACGACTAATTTGGATTTAAATTTCCATTAAACTTGGACCGAATTTTGTACAACTTCACTATCCTCACTTATAGAAATTGTTTTTTCAGTAGCCGTGAACTCCATTTGCCACTTCATTTGCCCGTCTTCAAAATCAAGACACACCGAGGATACTTTAAATGATTCGGAGCAAGTGCATAATTTTTTTTCATATTGCAATTCTTCAGCAGATACTGCCGCTTTCACTGTTCCATTACTTGCTGAATTTGCTGTTTTGTTTGAAAAGAAAAGGGAAAAGACAATCATGTTGTATTCTGCGGCTAGAGTGCCATCGTTTTCTGGTCCACTCCCTCCCACTATGCTTGTGGGTGCCAGATATTTTTTTATTGATGTAAAAGCTTTCTAAGCGCAATCGTCTTTTATCATATACTTTAATAGCGCCGTAATGAATTTACACTTCTCTTCTTTTTGTTCTTACTTAAACTCAAAAATAAACAAAAATCTTGGTGTTGTCAACGCTTTATAATTTGCGGCACAGGATTTCCGGGCCTCAGGGATGGCCAGGCGGCTCGGGATGGCATGGCCCGAAAAAATTTCGGTTCGAACCCGAGCCCGGCTCGGGCCCGAGAAAATGCGTGCTACCCGGTCAGCGCCCACCCCGCCAGTGCACTACGTCAGACTACCTACCTACGCCACTGCACCCAACTGTATCAGGGCTGTGCCCTTGCGGTGTGCTGTTTTGTCGTGTGCTGTTTTGTCGCCGTGCTGTTCTGTCACGTGCGCTTTTGTCGCTGTGCTATTTTGTGGCTGTGCATTTCTGTACTGTGCGCTTTTGACGCTGTGCCCTTCTGACGCTGTGCTGTTCTGTCGCGTGCTGTTTTGTCGCGTGCCTCTTTTGACGCCGTGCTGTTATGCCAGTGCTCTTCTGTCGCGTGCCCGTTCGTCGCGTGCTGTTCTGTCGGTATACCCTTGTGAGAAAGAAAAGCTGACAGTCTGTGGCCTTTTTCACACTTTTTAGGTTTCACGGTCAACCTTGCAGCCCGGAGTCGCTGGAATTCTTCCTTCAATGCAATTGTGTGATACGGCCACGTTTCATTTGCGAAAATGACATCATTGAAGTAGGTATAGACGTTTTACACGCCTCCGAAAATTCGCCGCACTAGTCGAGCGTAGACCGCTGGAGTAATTTTGGTGCATAAAGGCATGTTCTTGAACTGGTATAGCCCGGACTTGGACAAAAACTGTTTTTTCCCGACTAACAGGGGCCATCGGAACCTGCCAGTAACGTCTGGTGAAATCGAATCGAATTTGGAGAAAAACTTCTGTGGCCCTACGCTATCTAGGAGGACGTCAATTCGAGGGATCGGTTGGCTGTCGGAAACCAGTAGTTTGTTCAGCTCCCTGTAAACCACGCAAGGACAAATGGTTTTGGCTGGTTTCGTGGTGACTGCAATCTCTAGATCAATCCCAAGCCGATCATGTCGTACATCTCTTCTTCGATGACGTCCTCTAAGGCAAATGGTACAGGTACAGTGTACGTAAACGGGCGTAGTGTTTGTCAGTTCCAATCGGCATTCTACCAGATCGGTCTTGCTAGCAAATCTCTGAAGATCGCGTGATAGTCTTCACATATTTGATGCGCCTACTGAGTTTGAGATGGTGATAGGCTGGTTGAAATGCACACATCCTCGAATGATTGCTGCTGTCGAAGGTGCAGAAAAAGGTATTTCTTTGCCTTCAATTCCATCTCCAATTCCGCTGACGGCCGCTATGCTGGAAGACGTCGGCTGTCGTTCTTCGTATTTCTTGAGGGTGGCCTTTTCCGCCAAGTCGACTTATAATCGACGTCGTCGCGCTTTCGAATTACGGGGAAGTGACCCTTCCCTTGCATCGCAAGTTGTAAGCGTCACTTTGAAGGAGAATGAGGAAGCGATCTCCTTCGGGCCATAGAATTTTGTTTGAGTCATCTTCGCCTTTTGCAGCTCTTCTTGGTCAGCTATGCCCATCTCTTCAAGTCTGTTTCATTACTCGACGAGGAACGTGTGGGTGGTCCGTACGTCTTCCTCCATGGCGTCACCAGTTCATAGCCTTTTGAGGTCTGTCATGGGTTCCCGGACATGTCGGCCATATATCAGTTCGACAGGCGAGAATTCGATACTGGTTTTGGGTACTTCCGGGTACCTAATTTAACGGTACCAGCATCTTAGGTTTTCTCGTCACATCGGTCTTAGCATTGTGTTTATGGAGCTGTTACAGGGCTGGGCAGAGATACTTCAAAATGTATTCTAGAATACAGATATCGCGATACATGCGCTGGGCGCCTAAAATACAGATACTAAGATACATGTAAATTAGACGTAACGGGATATTTCTGAGATAGTTGCGCCAATTTGCACAAAAAAGTATTCTGGAATACAGATACAAGATACAGATACTGAAATACTTTTTTTATTCGGC
Organism: Haemaphysalis longicornis; assembly: GCA_013339765.2. NCBI lineage: Eukaryota > Metazoa > Arthropoda > Arachnida > Ixodida > Ixodidae > Haemaphysalis > Haemaphysalis longicornis. The sequence goes on along the minus strand of JABSTR010000593.1, from coordinate 14,352 downwards.
GACGTCAGGTTCTAAAAGACATTAACAATGTTAACACAGATACAAACCATGTATACATACATGACAGGGTATAACTGACGTGCAGGTACTTGCAAGCAGTTGTAACAAATGCAAGAAAAAGAACAGCAAGTAAAAGTAAATGCAAAAACAAAAGAAAATGAAATAACGAAAGACTAATAATACACAATCATCATAAGTTTACACAACCATGCGGCGGAGGCCTTTAAAATAAATTGATAATACATCTTCGTTTTTATGTTTAACTAGGTCATTTACCATAATAAGTCGAAATTTCAGCGGTTGGTTCGTTAGTTAGTTACGGGCGACGTGTGGCTATCGCTATCGCGCGAAACGCCGCACTCACTGACACCAAAATGAGCGGCGACGAAGCTCTTTCTAAGTACGCCCTCCCAATTTTTAATATAAAGGGAGCGTCGACCATTTGGTTAATCAGAGCTACAACCAACACATGTGCCTTGGGGTGGAAATTATCTACCCGGCTGCCTAATCGCCGCCACGTCCGGAATGTGTAGGCTAACGCTGCCGCCCACAGAAGGAAGTCAGGCAGTGTGGCACCAACGTAAAAAAAAAGCCGACTTCTTATGAGACAAGAAAATGAATGTAACGAGATACTTTTCGGCGCCGGAGTATCGCGATATATTCGATACAACGTAAAAGTATTTCACTACCGAGATACAAATACATTTTTCGAATGTATTTCGATACTGAAATACTGATACTCAAAAGTATCTCTGAGATACTATCGCGATATCCTAGTATCGCGATACTGCCCAGCCTTGAGCTGTTATACCTTTCTACTAGTCCATTGCTCATGCGATGATCGACGTGCAAGAAAGTTGCTTGAGAGTTGCCACTGTTCCGTGTGTCATCTTTGGTATAGAATTTATCTCTTGCATGTATCCATTTACCCTTGTCTATAAACTTTCCCTGTAACCATTTACTTTTGATTAATAAACTTCAACTTCTACTTCCGAAGAAAAAGTGCCATTTTACTTATTATGGCATTGCGGTAATGGGGTTCGTAACAATATCAAGGCATCAAAAAAGCGACCACAGTGAAATTAAAACTTAATTGACAATTTATTGGTGGATCTCTAGGAAAGTGAAAGCAAAACGTTCCTCACCCTCGGGAACCTGAGGATAGGCCAGGCCGATGAGCAAGTCTTGGTGCGCTTTAACGTTTTGCATTGCTGCTCTAGCTGCAATCTCTGTTCTATAACTCCGGAAACCGGTGGTGGGAGTCTCGACACCCGTTGTAATTTCGCAGAAAGAGCAGACGCGCAGGGCTTTTACTTCACGTCACGTTGCAACATTGACATTGTTTCGAAGGCCACTACCTCGGGTCTCGACAGCAGTGCTCTCAACCCGTTGTCGCCCCGCTATCGTTACGTTCTTCTTCTTCTGTTTATAGATTGGTTGATGTATCGATGCGATTCTTCGAAAACCTCACTGATAACCGCAAACTATATTTCAAGAAGTAAAAACATTTAGGCCTCAATAGGAGAAATTTACAAGCCAATCAGCGCTGATGTACCTGTGTACATTGTAATAAAGGTATCAGCGAATACCACTATCCATAAGTAGTGTATGAAGGTTTGATGTAAATGTGACTTGAACAGACCACAACCTATTTGCCATATACGTGCGGAGCACGCACCTAATCACCCAATGTCCAGCCGCACCCATCTGTATACTCTCCTCGCACAAACACTTGTTTTGAATTTTCAAGCCAGCAAAAAACTTTTTCTTCGCAACAAAAAGTACCTAATCATAAAATTGCAGTAAACTCGACCTGCAGTGGTTTTACGCTACTTCTAAGGCGAGGACAAATTTGTCTTAAAGGGACAGAAAGCCGGTTTATGTCGAGTATGTATCCCTTATTCCAAAAGCGCATCACTTAGAACACATTACTCTAAAACAATATTGTTGTCAGCTCCACAGTGCTTCTGAAATCGAATTTTTCATCTACCATCCACATCTGTCCATCGAAGAGTAATGATGGCCACAATCACCGTGAGCGAGGCAGCCAAAAATCTTTAAAATGCGCGTGCAATTAAACGGGCTATATAAATAGTTGTCCACGCCTAAATCAACAATAACGTGCAACCTTTCCAATTTCTTCGTGATGTTTTTGAACCATGCATGAAAATCAACGTAATTCTTGTGTCACCTAAGGGGGTGTCACGTTTACACATTACGTGTCGCCACGTGTCAGAAATCCGAATTTTGTTGTGCAAAATTAAATTTCTTCCCCAAGTTTATTAAAGCATCCAAATCTGTGGGACTAGTGCATAAACCGCTGTGTTTCATATGAGGTGAAGGACTTGCCCATCGCGAAAATCGGTTGCCCATCCCTTTGAAATAGTCTATACTCGGGGACAACTTTCTGTGGCAATGGAGAGAAAGCTACGGGAGGGGGGCGAAGTGGCCGGCCGAACCACGACATTTCGCTGCGCAGTTGGAAGTAGTTCTACAAACATTATTCAATGCGCATAACCTATGCAATACAAAAATATATATTTCTTTTTTTCTAGCCTTGCTTTGACAATGCGAATAAATCGCCAGAATATTGCTGCGAACCATACATTGGGTTTGTTTGTTTGTGTTTTGCTTTTACCGCCCGGCTGCGCCGGTCTGTGTTATCTATGCGCCAAGGGAAGCGCGTGTTCCATTCTTTCTTTCTGTGCCGCATGTGTTATCTGTTGTGATAGGGAGAGCATTCCGATCTAACGTGAACAGCCCAGAATAATCTTCTTGGATCTACTATGTTCTCGATGCGAATCGACGTTTCGAGAACCACGCGCGCCGAAGATAAAAAAGCCTGCAGTGCGGACGCCGGGGCATTCGATTCGACTACACTGGCCTGTGCAAGTCACTTTGTTGACCGCTGCTTCGCCGCCTCTGTATTCTTTGAGTTGTTAGGGGAGCACAAGGTCGCTCCAATAAACGTGTTTCTCCATCAAGACAACTGCATCGTCCTTGTCTTCGTGACATCTGGTGGAGGTGCTGGGTACGCACCCTTCATGCCCACTACAACCTCGAGAAGCCGCCAAGCCAGTCCCACAAGAGCCAGCCCCCGCCTGCAAGATTTACCACCCGAGTTCGGTTTGATGCCAGAAGGGCCCAAGAAAAGGAACGCTGCAACCAACACCATGGTGCAAGAAACAACGTCGCCAATCGTCCTGCAGCAGCCCCGGGAACCGAAGAATGGTTGGAGAAGCTGGAGCGCGTCCGCATCTTCAACAGGTGGGACGACGAAGAAACTTTCCGGCATGTCTTCTTTTACTTAGAAGATGCTGCTCGAACTTGGTTCGAGAACCATGAGAGTTCTTTGACCGACTGGACTCACTTCAAAAGGGAGTTCCTGAAGACATTCACTACCGTTGTGAGAAAAGAGCGAGCTGCGCTTTTGCTCGAAACTCGGACACAACACCCCAACGAAGGGGTCGTGATCTTCGTTGAGGAGATGAAGCAACTATTTCGCCGCGCGGACCCCGAAATGACGGAAGAAAAGAAGTTACGCTTCTTGATGCGCGGTGTGAAGGAGGAGCTGTTTGCTGGACTTGTCCGCAACCCGCCCAAAACCATCGCTGAATTCGTGACCGAAGCCAGCACGATTGAGAAGGCTCTCGAAATGCGTGCTAAGCAGTATGACCGGAACTTTGTTGGCGCGGCCAGTGCGAACTACATCGACAACATGCGGATTCCGGCTGATAGCCTACGCGAGACCATCCGCGCAGTAGTGAGAGAGGAGCTGCGGAAACTTTTCCCGACGACGCCGCAACCCCAAGTCGCTTGCCTAACTGACGTGATCCGGGAAGAAGTTCAAAACGCTTTGGGAACTTCTGTGGCATCCGAAGTACACTGCGAGCCCCAAGCTATGACGTACTCCGCGGCTGTTCACCGACCCCGCCCTGCTCCAACACGTTGTCAAGAGGCACGTCGTCAAGAGGCCCCGCCCTACCGCCGCCCACTGTCGCCCGCCCGACCCCCGGTAGCACAAACCCAGACGCCGAGGAAGACTGACGTATGGCGAACACCGGATAATCGTCCTCTGTGCTACCACTGCGGAGAGGCCGACCACATCTACCGTCGCTGCCCATACAAGAGACTCGGACTACGTGGTTTCTCCGTCGACGCACCACGCCCCCGACCCGGCCAGCACCCATCTGAGATTGAAGAATACCTGTCGAACACCAGCCGTGGACCAGCCCGTTTCAACCGTTCGCCGTCGCCCTACCTGTACAAGTCGCCGGACCGCCGTAGCAGTGCTGACTTCGCACGTGGAAGGTCTCCCAGCCCACGCGGGGGAAACTAAAGGCGGCAACTTCTGGAGGTGAAGTTGCTCTACGGCGAAAAACTAGAAACCCTCCAACGACGCAAGGACGCGCTGAAGACAGTGATTCACGACATGCCCTCATCCCGACGACCCGACCTAACCCTGACGAGACTCCCGAACACGACGACAGCTACACGGCGCGACGCGTACCCGACCTGACCGAGACGTCCGTTGAGAAGACGACGACAACGACGATGCACAGTGCCCGACCATCAACACGTACAAGCAGAGATACGACGCCCCGACGAACCCGGAACTCGAGGAAGACTGCATCTGACGTCAAGGTGTCCATCGACGGCTTCTGACGTAGGTCGCCCTCGTAGACCCGGGAGCTGACTATTCGTAATGAGGCGGACCATTTGCGTCTAAACTGAAGAAATATGACAGATGGGGCGGGTCCGCACATACGCACAGCAGGAGGCCACCTCGTGACGCCAAGTGGAACGTGCACATCCCGCGTCACCATAGACGGCACAACGTACCCTGCGGCGTTCGTCGTTCTGGCCTAACTGCTCCCGCGACGTGATTCTCGGAATGGACTTTTTGACGGACAACGGACGCAATATATGACCTGCAGACCAGTCGATAACATTTTCCTCCGATCACTCCACGACCGCCGCAGCCGAACCCGATCACCGTGCTGCTGTCAGGATCGCCGACGATCACATCACCCTACCACCCCGCGCAAGCTTGATGATCGCCGTCTACTGTGAGGATGCTGCTTCTGACATCGACGCTATCGTAGAGAGTGATCGAAGGTTGCTTCTCGACCGCGGTGTCTCCGTCGCAAGAGGCATTGCGCACTTTAAGAGCAACGCCAATCTCACGTTTTGGTCACTAATTTCACCGAAGAGTACCAGCATTTAAACAAGGGAGCTGCAATTGCGTTCCTCGAAGAAACGCAAGAAGCAAGTGATGTGATCGCGGTCGCCGACTTTGAACGCACACCCCGTAGAAACCTTCAAGCTCCCACAGCCATTCGACGTTGAATCCAGCGCTACCGCAAGACAACGGAAAAAATTATTGGCTTTGCTGCGTCGCTATAGCGAATGTTTTTCTACGAGCGCAAACTACGTCAGACCCCTCTAGCGAAGCACCCGAATAATAATCGAAGACGGAGCCCCCGACCTACCCGACAGTCACCGTACCGCGTCTCTTCACACGAACGGGAAGCCATCCGGACTCAAGTCGACGACATGCTCAGCGACGACATTATACAGCCATCGAAAAGCCCCTGGGCTGCGCCCGTCGTACTCGTAAAGAAAAAAGACGGCACATTAGGTTTTGCGTTTGACTACCGGGCGACTGAACAAAATCACGATAAAGGACGTGTACCCACCTCCCCCGAATCGACGACGCCTCGACCACCTCTGCCACGCGAAAGTACTTCTCATCGATGGACCTGAAGAACCGGCTACTGGCAAATTGAAGTGGACGAGAGAGACCCGAGAGAAGACTGCATTTATAATCCCCAGACGGCCTATACGAGTTCAAGGTGATGCCGTTTGGGCTGTGCACAGCACCAGCGACGTTTCAAAGAGTCATGGACACTGTGCTAGCTGGCCTTAAGTGGCACACCTGCCTCGTATACCTCGACGACGTAGTGGTATTCTCCCGGACTTTCGACGAACCCCTGCAAGGTTGGAGTCTGTACTCGAGGCCATTCGTACGTCGGGGTTGACGCTGAAGCCTGAAAAGTGCCGTTTCGCATACGGGGAACTCAAGTTCTTGGGCCCCGTCGTCAACGCCCGCGGGAGTCCTACCTGACCCGGCAAAAACTTCAGCCCTTGCGAACTTCCCAAGGCCGAAAGACAAGAAGGGCGTGCGAAGATTTCTCGGGCTGTGCGCATACTACCGGCGCTTCGTTCGCAAACTTCTCACGATTGCAGAGCCACTCACGCGCTTGACGAAAGATAGCACCCCTTTCAGCTGGGAAAACGACCAAGAAAAAGAATTTGCGGCGAGCTGCAAAAACGCCTGCAAAGCCCGCCCGTGCTCGCTCATTTCGACGAAAACGCCGAAACGGAAATGCACACGGACGCCAGTGATATAGGCTTGGGTGCCGTCCTTGTCCAAAAGCAAAGCGGCTGCGAAAGGGTAATCGCCTATGCCAGCCGTGGTCTGTCGAAGGAGGAGAAAAACTATTCTGCCTCTGAGAAAGAGTGCCTGGCTATTATATGGGCGATTTCAAAATTTCGCCCATACGTGTATGGAAGCCATTCAAGGTTGTAACAGACCACCATGCGCTGTGTTGGCTCGCCAATTTGAAGGACCCCTCTGGCCGTCTTGGGCGGTGGAGCTTGCGCCTGCAGGAGTTCGACGTTACAGTCGTTTATAAATCCGGCAGGAAACACTCCGACGCCGACTGCCTGTCCCGCGCCCCCGTCGACCCACCACCACAAGACTCTATGAAGACAGCGCGTTCTTCGGGATCGTGACGGAGAGCGACCTAGCCGCCCAGCAGCGTGCCGACCCCGACTTACGCGTCATAATCGAGTACCTCGAGGGATGCAACGTTGCCGTTCCTAGGACCTTCAAACGCAGCTTACCAGCATTCAGCCTGAGAAACTCCGTCCTTGTGAAGAAGAATTTCAGCCCCGGAACAAGAGCGAAATACCTTCTCGTCATCCCCGCGGACCTTCGTGACGAAATTTTGGAAGCGTGCCACGACGACCCGTCTTCCGGACATCTGGGCACAGCCCGCACTATTGGAAAAATCAAGGCGAGGTACTACTGGCCCGGCCTTACCTCTGACGTCACCCACTACGTCCGGAGCTGCCGTGACTGCCAGAGACGAAAAACGCCGCCGACAAGACCCGCCGGACTTCTGCAACCGATCGCCGTCCCATCGAGACCATTTCAACAGATTGGAATGGACCTTTTGGCCCGTTCCCTACGTCACGATCACAGAACAAGTGGATTGTCGTAGCGACAGACTACATGACGCGCTACGCAGAGACCGCCGCTCTTCCGAGGGGGACTGCACAAGAAGTGGCGAAGTTCTTTATAAGCCAAGTTGTGCTGCGACATGGAGCCCCGGAAGTCCTAATCACAGACCGTGGAACGGCATTTACTGCGGAGCTGATGCAAGGAGTATTACGCTACAGCAACACGGATCACCGAAGAACGACGGCGTACCACCCCCAAACGAACGGACTAACAGAACGTCTGAACAAGACAATCGCAGATATGCTGGCAATGTACGTTGACGTTGAACATAAGACTTGGACGAAGTGCTCCGTATGTCACGTTTGCGTACAACACGGCTATCCAGGAGACGACGCAGCTGACGCCGTTCGAGCTTGTCTACGGTAGAAGGCCGACTACGATGCTCGACGCCATGCTTCCGCACGTAGAAGACGACGACCTCAACGCCGACGTCCACGGATATCTTCAACGTGCGGAGGAGGCCCGCCAGCTCGCTCGAGTTCGTATAACGGACCAGCAGCTGGTGAATGCGGGCCGCTACAACCTCCGACGCCGAGACGCCGAGTACCAACCAGGGGATCGTGTGTGGGTTTGGACTCCCATCCGACGACGCGGACTCAGTGAGAAGCTCCTGCGACGGTATTTCGGACCCTACCAGATTCTACGACGTGTTGGCCAACTTACCTACGAAGTGATCCCCGATGGTGACTCCGGCACATCACGACAACGCACGCGGCCTGCAGTCGTCCACGTTGTTCGCTTAAAACCTTTCTACGGACGATGACGAACTTTTTTCATTTGTTCGCACTGTCGCTTATGTTAGCATTGGGTCGATGCACTCTTAGAGGGGGGGTAATGCCGCGAACCATACATTGGGTTTGTTTATTTGTGTTTTGCTTTTACCGCCCGGCTGCGCCGGTCTGTGTTATCTATGAGCCAAGGGAAGCGCCTGTTCCATTCTTTCTTTCTGTGCCGCATGTGTTATCTGTTGTGATAGGGAGAGCATTCCGATCAACGTGAACAGCCCAGAATAATCTTCTTGGATCTACTATGTTCTCGATGCGAATCGACGTTTCGAGAACCACGCGCGCCGAAAGATAAAAAGCCTGCAGTGCGGACGCCGGGGCATTCGATTCGACGACACTCGCCTGTGCAAGTCACTTTGTTGACCGCTGCTTCGCCGCCTCTGTATTCTTTTGAGTTGTTAGGGGAGCACAAGATCGCTCCAATAAACGTGTTTCTCTTCAAGACAACTGCATTGTCCTTGTCTTCGTGACAATATAATCGCCAGTAAGCGTTAGTTTTTTTTTTTTAGTTATCGGTTTTGTTGGTTGCGGAAATTACCACTGGTGGCACGACGGTTCTCTTCAAAAAAAGTGGCGTCTTCATCGACAGCAGGTACTTTTCCGTCCGATAGCCCGCCAGTTAATTCGCCTCAAAGGATTTTCAAAAGCTTCACAACCAAAAGCTGTCAAAACGGACCAAGCAAGTTGTCTGCAACGTGTACGCCCAAGTGAGACTGACGCAACCAAGACTCTCCGTCGTTTCCGCATTTCATTTGTTCGGTTAGCCAGCTTACCGGCGTAAGCGAGCGTACGGTCGCACGGCTCAAGAATGAGGTTTTGCGTGACACCCTGAAGTCCCCAAAGCGCAAAAGGCTTCGTTTGTCGACTGGAAACCGCCTGCAGTTACAGGAAAGACAAGAGTACAGCGGTACGACAGCTTCACCCTTGCTGCTCTCCGACGGAAAGTGCATCAGTACTTCATTCGCAACGAGGCGCCAACTGCAGAAAAGATCCTCAGCGATGTGACCAGCGACCCCGACATGGGGCTGCCGAAGCTGAGTGTCAGAACGATGCGTCGGCTTCTGAATGACATTGGATTTGCCTTTTCGGAAGCGAAAACGTAACTCTGCGCTTCTGGAAAGGGATGACATCATCGTGTAGCGGCGGAAATATCTGCGGACTCATCGAGAAATGCGAAAGCACAAACGGTACGTGTTTCGATTTGGCGGACGAACAGATAAACGTCAATTCCTGCGATTAAAATAAAATTTCGTATGTACAATTATTTGAGAGTTGAAAATGTAACAAGAAAAAAATAACGATGGAAGTTCTCGTACAGCCAAATATTTTATTGCTGAGAGGGTACTTTATCAACACCGCTCCACATGCATACTGGCGTTCACTTTATATTTTTTGTGGCGTTTTCTGTATCCCTGCCTCTTGTTCGTACTTTTGCATGCTATTCTGGTTCAGCGAAGTGAAGGGACAAGTATGCATCGACATGTTATAATAATGTATGGATAGCACTCAGTGAGCTGGATTTCGTTAGCCATGTGGGTGGTGTACATTCTGCGAACTTTTTTTATTTTGGTGTCTTGCCGTGCCACCAAAACTAAACATACCTGCCTGCGTAGTAGAATGATGTTAGGTGCAAGCAATAAGTGCCTTCTCTGTCTTTACTAACCCTTCTCCCCAAAGAAAAACTGACACGTATTCCTTTCATTTTCGCAGGAACTATAAACTACCTCGACGAGACTTGGGTCAATGCTGGCACACCAAGGGCACGGTGTGGGAGGACACCACTGTGTCATCCCGTGAAGACTGCCTTTCGCAAGGGTCTAACTACTGGGCTTCATGCACCACAGTGGCAAAGGTGGTAGGCTCATCGTCCTTCATGCTGGAAGTGAGAAGGGCTTTGTGGACGGGGCATGTCTCATTTTCCGTGCGTCAAAGAGTGTTCTTCTACTGACTACCACAGTGAAATGGATGGCCCCACGCTTTGAGAAGTGGTTCGCAGAACAACTTCTACCAACATTGAGCCACGCAGTGTTATTGTCATGGACAATGCTCCGTACCCCAGTGTTCGGACCGAAAAGCTGCCCTCGATGTCGTGGCGCAAGGCCGACATTCAGTTACTGGTTGACTGCAAAAACCATCCCGTGGCGTGATGACCAGTTGAAACCCGAGCTCCTTCGGGTGGTTAATGAGAACAAACACAGTTTTTTGGATACCGGATTGAAGCCCTGGCCAGAGTTGCTGGTCATGACATTGTTCGGCTTCCTCCTTACCACTGTGAATTCAACCCTATTGAAATGGTGTGGAGCCAGGTTAAGGGGTATATTGCTGCCAACAACACTTCATTCACTCTCGCTGACGTTGAACAACTACTCAACGAATCCATCGCCCTCGTGACTCGCGAAAACTGGGTCCGGGACTGCGCTCATGTGGAGCGTCTTGAGAAAGAGGCCTGGGAGCGGGATGGTGCAATCTACACAGAATCGACAACGTCGTGATTCCGCTAGGTTCCGACTCCAGCAGCTCTAGTGTACTGCAGTGACAGCTAAATGAGCGGCGTAGAGGAACTGTGATAGAAACCGGTGTGCGCTGACTTATGTGGTGCTGGTCGTGTGTGGCGAGTGACAAGGTGCTTTGTTTACGGTTCGGGGTGACGGAAGCTTGGAAGTACGCTCGGTTGGTGCTGCTTTTGTGTGGCAACTTACAGAGCCCCCTGTTTAACTTTCCGATGCCCAGCAGCTTGGAAGTACGCTTTGTGGGTTATGTGGTGCTGGCCTTGTGTGGCACAGTGACGAGGTACTTTGTTTTCCTTTCTGTTGGCCAGAAGCTTGGAAGTACGCTCTGTTGGTTTATGTGGTGCTGCTTGTGTGGCAACAATCTTACAGGACACCTTGTTTACTTTTCTGATGCCCGCTCAACTTAGGAGGTACTGCTCATACAGTGCGTGGATTTGTGCAGCACCCAGGCGATCATTTGGAGTGGTTGTGTTGTTGCAGTGTGCGAATTAGGCTTCAGGTTGTCGGTTGGGGGTGGCAGCTAAGATGCACTTGCTGTACCTTTGTCGATGCATAAATGAAACCTGACGACGAATGCTGGTAGCAAGCAGTGAGGATTGCACGTCACATATCCTGTTTCACCCAGAAGAAATGTAATGGGAAAATTTGATTAAAAACCCAAGAGGTTGTAAACAGCCTCTGCAAACAGCAGTTACCTGTGCAATGACATGACAAGACTGGAAGAATTATTTTACAAGAACTGCGAGATGGTAGTGATAGTCCAGAAATGCATTGTTGAGTTGTCTATCATTTGTAATTATTTCAGTCATCTGAAAAAAAATATACTACCATCAGTTGCACATTGTAAGTGAGGTAATAATTTGTACTCACTTGCTCATGTTTTGTTGGTCTTTTCGACTACAGAGGGTAGATTGCTGAAGTAAAAGACCATGTCCGGCTCAAATAATTTCTTTAAATGCGTATTTACAGGGTTAAATGGCGAGGAGTAATACGAATCGTCAATGCCTCACTTCCAAATGTCGAAACGCTGTGGGTTTCCTTGCTACCAGCCTTAGCTTTTGTAAAAATACTAGCCTTCCCGAGGCCCTGGGATATGAGGTCGAACACCCGAAAGGTAACGGCACGCTCTCATGAAACAGAATTTACAGAAATGTTCACTGCCATGGGGATGGGCAATGTCACTTTGTCATGTTTGTGTGCAATGTCTGGTACATCTATGTTGTTTTCACATTTATCATGAAGAAAATTACTGCTACACCGTACTCAGTGACTGCGAATAACTGCTAACAGAGCCAGAAATGTTTGTTTCGAAATACGTGGCTGCAGTGCCTTTGAGTGCTCAAGTGGGCTTGAAAGTGGGGGCCACGGTTTTAAAGGTTTACTCCTGTGACTGGCGTTCGTGTGCATTTTGTGTGTTGTGTGACTACTTGGAGTGGCTTCCAGATTTTGTCCAGCTGATTATGCAGGAAATAAATAAATGAACAACAAAACACATTCTTCTTGCTTCAATTTTCACGTAGCACACTATTATTCCTGCTGACCTAATGCTGCACGGTGTACCGATGTCAAACGGTTTGCAATTGGCGGTGGCAGCCCTGAGTGTCGGAGTGTTCTGCTGGTTCTGGAATTGTTGTGTGCAAATCCTGGCCATAGCCACAAAATCCTACATTTTTGCGAAATTTTGGAGCACTTTAGCGATGGTTGGGGTGTCACGTCGCCGCAAATGAAAATTGGTGAATTGGACGGGCAGGACCATCACTGGTGAACCCACGTGTTGGGCTTGGGAACAAGTAAGAGCACGGTGAGGCCAACATCAAATTTACAGCCATGAATACCAGTCAGCTTATTTTTTAATGTAGAGCCAGCCATGCTCCCACAACATTGATGTAAGTGACAAAGAAAGGAGGCTGTTGCAGCCAATTGGAATGTTGATAAAGAGTTAGCAGCTACACTCAGCCAACGCGAATTCTGTTGCCTGGTTTGGAAGCCAATTGAAATTCTACTGACAGGCCTAGTTGCGGTGTTCTGGATACGGTGCTTTTTTCGGCAAGTGACCCAAGAGGTATTGCGAGTGATCACACATTAAAAAATGGAAAGCGGGTGGCTTAACCACCAATCTGATAACGGCTCGATATATTGGCGTTTGGCAAAGTTAGCTAATGCAATGTACTTTACGATGTCAGTGACCACATTACTTGCAAAATGTTCAGTGACCAATTGTTTTTAAACTTTACGACCAGCGCTAACTGTGCAGGTGTTTAGACAGCAGTTACGTTTTCATCCGTCCAAGTGCTGACACGCCTTATGCTGTAAATAGGCAACTTAGCCAGTGCAGTACGACTGCTATCCTAAGGTATAAACCTGCGCCACGTAGTATAGCGAGACACGCCCGAAAGCCTGCATGATGTTCATCAAAGATATTGGAATAGGAAGGCGTGGGGATTGAGCGCAAGATTCATGGGTTCTGCAGCGCGAGCTTCCCCTATACGCTTTCCGAGTTGCGGGTCACCGAAACTTCTTGGGGCCTGCCTTACTCAGCGCGATCCAAATGGGATTTCACTTCGCGCCGTAGTGTGCGCGTGCTGCCCTAACGGTATAGCGAGCCTGCGCTATGTTAAGCACGCTACACGTGCCCGTTGTGCTGCCCAGTTTTCGGCTAAAGAAGAGTTAAATATCAGTGCCTGCCCCTCAAAACTGCAGCGCTGACAAAATTGACGGCGTTTCTGGGCGGTTCAGAGTTCGGACGGTACCGTCCACGCTATAATATATTAAGTCGGTCCGAGTTCTCCAGTGAATGCGTTGGCTTTTTGCTTAGAATCAAATAAACGTAGACAAGGATACGCCAATATGCCTGCATGATAGGTGATTGCGGTTCAGCGCACTCAACCAAACAGCTCATGCGAACAAACGAACTGTAGCAAATAGCGTATGCGTCCACGCCGAAACCGAAACCGAAACTAGTTATTGAGAACTACTTTGGCGCAGTAACACAAAGCAGCCCTCCGCGTAGCTTTGTCTCCATTGCCACAGAAAGTTGTCCCCGAGTATAGTTGGAGAAGCTGAAACCGTTCTTTCCTATGGTTACAAAATCTACCCCGTGGAACAGGCTGCTTAAAACGTCCCTGCAGAATTCACAAGGGTTAGAGCGAAACTAAAATGGTCGCGAATGTGGCCATACCAGCTTAACATTACGCAAATTGCAGGGAATGCAATCCACTTCGCTATGGAGCCTAGAGCAGCGCCAAAAATTGCAAGAGGCTGCAGAATTGGGGAGGGTGCGGTCTATACAGTCAAAGGTCTACAGTGCTACATTTTTAATCTTCATTGAGATTTATGTAAATATGAAAAAATAAACCACTATATTTTTACATTACAAATATCTTTTATATACACGTAAAAAAGCATGGCTTCTACGCTGTTTTTACAAGTGATGTCACTTGAATGCGGCAGCACCATATTTTATTAAAAAATATAAACGATACTTCAAAACGTAATAAAAAGCACTTTTTTTCCAGACAGTTTTGTAAAAAAAAAAGATTAAATAAAACAGGACGTTGTTGTGTGCAGCAATAAAGCACATTAAGATTTCATAATTTTTAACAATTTGAGCGAGTTGGTTTCAGGCATAACGTTTCTATTTCTTTAGCACACCTCCGCAATCTTGTTTCATGGTCTGCAGATGTGTAAATTTGGAATCGTTTGGGTTAGTTGTTTCGCTGCTCGGTAATTGTAGTGCAAGGTGTTCAAT
>JABSTR010000592.1:0-41819 GCA_013339765.2 Haemaphysalis longicornis | reverse complement strand
GATCGCGGTGCTGTTGTAGTATGGCTTTCCGGGATCTGAAAACGTTGGCGTTCCACTGCCAGATCCTTATGACGCCTTCTCTTGTGCGGCGTCTATCATTATTGCGACGGGATCGGCGCGACCATCGCGGTTTCGCATTGCAGTAGGAACGTGCACCGCTGATTGACGAGCGGTGGCAACTTCTCTTCTATTGCCTTTAGTTATGGCTGAGTGTGATCTTGTTCGTGAGGCGTTCTCAAGTCGGTGCTCGAGGTTCTCGAAATTCTTGCCCCATCTGTGACAATGTAGTAAGTTGTCTAACTCGCTTGTTGAGGCCGACGTAGCCTAGGGGTTGTGTTCCCTCGTGTTTCACCGCCCTCCGCTCTGCTAGGGTTAGTGGTGTGGACGATCTGGCAGGACTGCTTTCTGCGTCCTCGTCCTCGCTCTCGCTTTCGCTGGCGCTATTGATGTCTTCATCTTCTGCCGTTGGTTCTAAAGGCTTCGCCGTGGCAGGGGTTGCCATGGGAAACTGGAAGGTCTTGGGTATGTGGGTTGCTATGGCGATGTTGGGAGTACGTTTCCGGTTCCTTCCCCCCATTTCTTTGCTGTTCGGCTGTGTGTGTTGCTTAAGGTCTTAGTCTCCTTGAGTTGTTCTATTGTCTTTCGCTGTGTGTGCGATTGTGAGCTGCATCGCCGCCGCCATCTGGGTTTGCTGTTCTTGCAAGGTAGTTTGATCTTCCGCATGGCTATTTTTAGCTCGTTTATGTTCCTTTTGCATTGTTGTCCACATCCCCGCTACTCGTTCTGCCGTCACTCACTTTCTCGGCTTCTCTGTTGCGAGGTGTCGGCGAGGGGGAGACTTGCGTCATTCCCTCGTGACGTGGATCTCTCTCTCTCGTTGTTATTGTCTTATCGCCGTTGCCCTTGACACTCTCTCCCCTCTCCTGTTTCTGCACCTCGCGCCTTCGGGCGCGGAGCGCTGTCGCTGGGTTTGTTTGTCCCCGCGCTGTTGACGTCAGCCCACGTCATACCGTCGTGTTTCTGACGTCATGTCTTCCAATCGCGGCTCGCCACGTTGCTTCCGTCATGGCGGCTTCCAGTTCGCGGAAATCAACCTTCTGGAGAGTCTTTGACCTTCGGGGTATGCAAGGGCGTGGGCGCCATTTTGGCGTTCGTTCGGGCCTCGGCGTTCTGTTTGGCCCACTGACGCTGCTTGATCTGAATTGGCGTCTTAAACTTGTTCTTACAGCTACCGCGCCCTTAACGTGGGAGCCGCCGCAGAGCTTACATTTCGGCTTGCAGATTCTTTATGGTCTTCGCCTGGATTCTTTCTGCCGCACGCAAAGCAGACCCGTGCGTTGTTTGGGTTGGGCATACATCTTTTCTATGCCCCACTTGCCCGCAGATCTTGCACACCTCCCGATGTTGTCGGTATAGCGTGCACTTGGTGACAAAGCCTCCGTACTTTACATAGTGCGGTACCTTTTGTCCTCAAACAGTATTACTACCGACCTGGAGTTACCTAGTCGGTGCGCAGCCATGGCTGTCGGATTGTGCTTATTGACGATGCATCTGCGGATATCTTCCTCAGATTCCTCGTGCCCAATTCCGCTGATTACTCCGCGGGACGGTCGTCGGGGGGGGGTAGAGCGACACGCGTAGGTTTCGTACGAAGCCGCGCCGATCGTTAGCACCCTGATCATTCCATATTTGTTAGCTCTGCTCTCGCAGGGCGTGCTGAGTACGACAATATTCTGGGCGACATTCGGGGCTATCGAGTCCTCTTCTGCCTCCTCTCTGGCCACGTTGGCCGCCGTAAGAATGGCTCCTCTCAGTATAGTCATGGTTGTGCTTGCCACGACTAACCCCTCTGCGGACTGATCACCACTCGGAATTCATCTTTGCAGGCGAAACTTGGCATGCGTGCATTCTTCGCCATACTGGCGTTGACTTTGCTCACAAACTGCGCTTTGGCTGCTCGTAGCGTCTCTTCCTTAGCTTTAGTGTTAGGAGCCGAGATGCGAACACTCGGCTTACCTTTGGGTTGGAGTGTCTTGTGGTGAGCTTCCCTCCGATGCCTGTTGTTTCTTGGCACGGCGTGAAACTACAACAGTCCACCCCCGGCACTCTGTCGACTGTTGCACGTCCTCGTTGTCTAGTCCTTCGAGTGTTCCAGCGTCACGCGTGCCACGTGTCTCAGACGTGCTTCACATCGGCTCCGTCAATTATGCCATTTAACAGCGGATCATCGACCCCTACATGGATCACTTTGGTACGTGAGTGTTCCTTTGACTCAAGAATACGTGGATGCCAATTTTGGGCAATTTTACCCAATTTTGGCGAAGGATACGGCAATTTTAGCGTCCGGCGTGGAGCCGACCTCGCTAAGCCTAACGCCGCCGGCGGCGGCGGCGGCTACATGCGCGGCTGCCGAAGCTACCCGGGTGACCTTGGAGGCCGCCCCGACGTTCGCCGCGTGTTTTCGCGACGAAATGGAGAACAAGTGTGAAAGAAATCCAAGAAATGAACACAACCGCAGCCGGATCCGACTCGATTCGCAAGCGGCGCCGCGACCAGGCAGTCGCGAAGAAGCCGGGGACAAGGCGAGGAAGACGGTCGTCGTTACTGCCACGACTACGCAACCCGTTGCAGCACCGGCGAGTGAACCCGACGTCGCGGACGACATTATCGTCGACGACGACGCGGGAAGGAACCGACAGCTGCAATTTTGACAGGCTAGATGCTTATACGACACAGATTGTAAGTTTCGCGCAAGGGAGTGAGTCATTGTGTTTCATGCATCTCAAAACTGTGGAAAAAAATGTCTATTTTAAATTGGTTTCACGCAACGTTGGCGCTTATATTCACAGGTAGGCATCCTGCAACCTTTATAAAGTGGAGCATATCAGTTTTTAAAAACGAATTTTGGTGACAGCACTCCTTTAAATGTGAAGTCGTTGTGACATGACTCTAGGTGACAGTAATCTCATTGACCGTTGCACTTTGGTGTGTTTTTGTCACACATTCATGCTTTGTAAGGGCTCTTACGTAATTATGTCCCTCCACTAGCTCAATTCCGGAGCCTATATACTTTACTCAGCAGCTATACAGAAAGGATTGTTGCAGGGTTCATGATGTATAAAAAATGCGACATTTTTAAAGCGTTTTGGCAATGCCCTCCAAAAAACTACTCTTTCTGCTCAAAGATTCTCACGACAACGGGTTGGGCAACATAAAAAAAAGAAAAGTGTTGGCACGCTTCCTTACCGGTTTGTTGTCGCATCCGGCCCTGCTGTTGTTTCATCAGCCCCTGCAGACTGTCAATCAATTGGTCTTCGGTGCCACCTGTGAAATAATTTGATGCAGTATATGTTCAGGTCCTTTATTTTTGCAAAACGGAAACACATTTGCAGGCCCTACTTCCAAACTGCCAGCCTAAAGAGCACCCTGCTTGTCAGAAAAAATGTCGTTTAGGTTCTTAAACATGCTTCGGCAAAGAAACAAGGAAGCACACGTTCCAGGCCAGGGTATCCCGGACTAGAGAAAAACCCCACCCACGGAGGATCCTGATAAATCAGCACCTAAGGCTCGCATAAATAAAGTTCTCTCCTTTTACTCCTCTCGCGATATCATATTTTGTGCTAAATATTTTCATACATGTGAAAGCTTCGGACTTGCTGTTGTAGCCTAATTTCAGTGTGGACTGTGGCAGCTCTCTTGATGACACTCGAATTCAGAAACAGCCACCCACAGTCAGTTGTGGTGGCTGAAGTTAATGCGCAGACAAAAGCGAAACCTAAACAGGGGCAGTTTCCACGCGGATCTAGCCATATTTTAACCTCAATGGTGCTATCCTCACCTTGTGAAATTTTTCAGTAGTTGTAATGAAACATTGTGCCCATAACACATCTGTGTGATAGCTTTGCAGCCACACGTGAACAAAAGTTCTCTTTCAGCGGGTAGCACAACCCTCACGGATACATTGAACATCTTGATGGCATCGCACTACCGATGAACACTAAGACAGAGACAACAAGCCAGAACACTGTGCTATGTACGAATTATAATACCAAATAGTCCAGTCTCAATTCTTCATGGGAAGGGAGCTGGAAACTGGGTGGATAACAGTTGCAATTTGCACACCACTACCAAGGGGGCGCAGGAAGGAAAAAGGACAATACAGGGGCACGAACATAAGCCCTATGTCCCTGCTTGGTAGTGCTGTGCAAAATTCAACCTTACGAAATAGCTAGGCTTTCCATGCTACTGAGGGTAAGCTATCTGCTTTGTCAAGTGAATTTTCTATAGGCTTACGATAGCCTTGATGCTACAAAGAGGACACATGTTTTGCAGCTCTGCGGACAAATCAGTTCTGCTGAATCATACGGCAGCATATAGCTAATGACTTGCTAAAGCTGTAGAGATCAGCTTTGTACAGCCATAAAAGCTTATACCAATGTCAGAAGTAGAATTTTTTTTGGAATTAAATATGCTTTGGTTAAAATACGATGCACGGCCGGCCTACAGCGGCGGTAGCCGGCGCTCTAGCTCGGCCGTGGCTGACGCTGCTCCAAAGAGATCAGAAAGCTCCTCTCGGAACCGAGAGGATGCCCAATTCGGCAGCTGTCTCATGGCGAGTATGTGCATTTTGGACTAAAGCGTGGGCTGGAGAAGTGCCTGTCGTAAGGTCTGCGCATACCTGATGCAGAAACTCTCCAGCTGACGATAAATCTCGACGGGTCGCCTCTTTTTAACAACACGGTCTATCAGGTGTGGCCAGTACTGGCAGTGGAGTCGGAAACAAACGACTGTGGCCCCATTCCAGTCGGCATTTTCAGCTTTGCGAGGAAGCCCACTAGCATTTCTTAATTTGTTGAGTTCATTCAGGAACTGTGTAATGCCCCGAAGGAAGGAACTGAATGCCTCGAGAAGAACTGCCATGTCGCTGTACGAGTTGTGGTGTGTGAGTACCCAGCTAGAACTTTTGCGAAGAGCTCGAAAGGCCACATGGCATATTACTGGTGTGACAAGCGTACACAGCTAGGTTTTCCTTCGGGACAAGACGGAAGCTGCTCTTAAAACTGATACTTCATTTGCAGCTTCAATGTCAAGAACAGCATCACACGGGAACATCTCCCTTTTGTCAGCTTGGAATCGGGATGGTGCCGCATTTTCCGATTGATTACATGCACCTCGCCTTGCTTGGAGTTGTAAGGAAGTTTACATACTGGGCTCACGGACCGTATTCAGTGCGGTTCTCAGGCGAACGTTTGGTACCCATAAATGCAAGAATTGCTCTGGTGCGCCAAGACCCCCTGTGACTTCAGCAGAACGATTCCACGCTTGAGCGGCTGGAAAGATGGAAGGCAACAGAATCAAGACAATTCCTTCTTTCATCTGCCGTGTAGTGCTGAAAAAAATTGTGAAAAAAGCAGCTTTCTAGCACTTCATGACGCTCCATGTTGCCATCCCTCTCCTGTGCTCAAAAGATTGTCCACCACACTTCGTGAATTACGCCGGTGAACTATTGGCATGCTTGCTTGTGCATGCAGGGCTAGATACTCTGCAATGGAAAACTGTCTATGTGTATAACGTAAACGCACTAATTTACTTGGTGCAGGGCGTGCAAACCTTTGGGCCACTTGATTGTTTTTAAGCGTTCCGTTTGAAAACTATTCGGATGCCTCAAAAGAAAAGTCCGCTCAGGGTACAAGACTTTGGCTCAGATTTATTACGACTGAAAAAAAAGGTGGCCAGCTCGAAATGGGAAGCAGGAGGACGCTGATTGATTTGTCATTCAGGAGCATATGAATGTCCCCGTTTCATCAGCTTTTGTAAACGCCAGGCAGTTTAATGAGGTAGTTTGCCTTGGGCGAATCTTGAAGTAAGTGAAGGAAACAACTGCATTCTTTTGTAGACCAACCAAGTAGGCATCATAAGCAACATCTTGAGCGCGACGGAGAAGTAAGCATTGTGCCAAGACTTTTCTGCACTGTGGGGGATCTCTACAGTAGCCTGCTGGCCCACCTTTCTTGGCCTATTGATGATGAACAACCTCTCTTCTCATCATTAGGTTTTCCGGCTTGATTTCGGACTTGCTGGATATTTCTAAATTTCCCAAGGAACCAGTAATTGTCCAATAGCAGTGATGCTCTCGGGTGTTTCTGGTTGCTCTTTTACTCGGAATATTTTTTGTTCCCCTCCAGGTTCGAAAAAATCGGTCCGCTGCTGTATAAGTCCAGAACTTATGATTCCGACAACTGTTGAAAGCTGCCTGCTGAAGTTCATTTGGGACTGTTTATTTATTTGTGACTGTGGAGATTTATTTCTTGTTGCAGCCCTTGTTTCAATAAAGACTGACTGGGCCAGAAAGTAGGTGGAGATCGACGTGGTGCGTGAATCATCAGTCCACCAAGCAGATGGCATGGCTTTTCAACGATGTAATTCTTCTCTAACAAGCATACAAGCTGTGAGGCAGCTGATGGCAACTCTTCATTGAGTTCATCAAACTTCTACAAGCCAACTAGTTTTTTAAAATGTTCAGATGTAACGGGTCATATTTGCATCTATTGAGGTGGGGATTGGGGGACTGGAAGGTCCATGTGCGGAGTTTTCGATGAAGTATATGCAGTGTGATCAGGTGGAATCAATTTTGAGAAAAATTCATGCTCTTATTTCCAAATGTAATCCTAAAACACAGTCATCCAGAGAACGAACGGTTCGGGGGGGAAAACAAAAATCTTATTTATTTCTGACCATGCACCTCCTAAGGCATCGGCACTGGGTTTCAACAAAAATTCAAATCAAACATCCTGGATGAAACAAACATGGGACCAGACAGTGTTTTGAACAGGTATTCAATGAACGGCTTCTTTGGTATTCAATGAAACGGCTTCGACTTTGAAGTGAACGGCGGTTCGACAAAACGGCGTTACTAAATGTCTGTCTACTTAAGTTGCTTAAGTTAGTGTTGGTCGGTAGAAGAAAAAAAATGACAAATTCCCTTCATTGGACTGGAATATGGCACAAGTATCTTCCACAGCCCTACAAAAAGCATTGGAGAAGTATTTTATCGAATGATGAAGAAAATTGTTTCATGTTGAGTAATGCGTGACGACACACCGTCGTAGAGTCAGCTAACCATTTATTTTATTTATTGATGGTTTTTCTTGTTTTATTAAAAAAAAAGGATGGTCATGGGGAATAAATGCACCCTGGGCGGACATAGAAAATATCAAAGAAACGCCAATCAATGGCACTCCATCTTCCCCAGGACTTCCGGGCATATCCCTGATTGTACAAGAAAATTCGGCCGTAGCTATTTGTAGCCAAACGGGACTGGAGACACCTCCAGTCACTTCATTAGCACAGGAAGAAGTATTCCGGGTTTTGCGAGAACGATCCCGAAGTGTGCCCACACATATTACTCCTCTCCGTGTGGATAGTGTATCCAGGACGATGCGCGTCGTCTGAAATGTTAGAGATTGTAGCAAGGAGGAAGGTGGCGATCCCGCTTCTTAGAAACGTTAATGGTAGGGTCTCGTATTTGTGGGGTTCTAGTGGATGCTACACAATAATAGTGGGTCTTTCTTGGTTCTGCAGAATGACACATTTCTGCCGCTCTCAAGGAGCCGGGTATGATAGCTGCAACATTTGATATCGTACAATCATCACGTGTTTCCCAATGTCCTGTGGCAAGTGATTTTTATGACAGTTTTTAGCATTCTGTTCAGACAGAACAATAACGAAAGCTAAAGATTTCGTCCAAACAACAAACCGACGTACGAAATATAGTTCTGTCCAGACGAAATGAAAACCGGTAGATCAGACGTCACTTTCAATCGTTGGATTGGTTGTGGAGGTTACGCCGCTACTGACCAGCCTTATTTTCACGGGTTTGGATCCTTCGAAGCTTTTTTTTGCTGTGGCTAGTATTTTGTAACAAATGTTACTTCATGCCCGCTTTAAAACTACGCGGGTGGGAGATCAGTCGGCTTGATTTTTTTACTCAACCAGCTTAACCGCTGGCACTCCTGATGCCAAGGCTGACATATATCCTTCGCTAGGAACACGTTCAATAATCCGTAATTATTATAGTGTTCAGTAATTTGGTTTTATTTGGTTTTGGTTTTATTCATTGGATCCCCCAAAGTCACCAGAGTGGCGTAGTGCTTCCTAACACATGATTGATAGTTAAATCCATTGCAACGGTGGCCTATCGTGTTCATTTTGCAACAAAAAAGAATGTCCTTACGTCGCGTTTGCGGCGCTCGCATAATATCCTCGTATAATATAATGTAGAAGTTAGGTGTGCGTTTTTGTTTAAGTCATCTTCGTCGTCGCGGAAAACAATGTTTGAAGTTTAGGATTCCACAAACAATAAAATTTCCCTTAAAACAAATGTGGTGTCTATTCTCGGACTGCTTTTTTGTGAGAGCTTATTACCTAAAGGGAGATATTTTTGCGAATAATGGCTTTCGTTAGCTGATTCACAGAAAGGGAGGTTTGTGGCAGAGGTCACTGACTCTGCCAGGCTCTCGCGAAGCTACATAAGCTGCTGTATGCACGGAGACCACGCAGAAAAACGGCTCGTCTTCCTCACCATTCCGCCACCAAAACCCCTCCTTCCAGAGGTACGCCTTCACGAATACACGCACTTCTTTGTCCAGAGATCTTTTTTACCCTGGGTGAACGCAGAGAAAACGAGTAATCTGCGGCGAGATGCTTGTGGTTCGTCTTCGGACCATTGGTGGCCAAACAGAAAAGGTGAATTCTGGCCAGTGCTTGCCATTCGTGTTCCGGCTTTTGCTGGCCAAATGTGAAACGATTACTCCGTGACCAGACGTTTTTGTTCGTCATCAGATGTAGGTAGGCAATGAAGCAATGTACACTCCGTGGGCAGACACTTGCCGTTAGTCTGTGGGCTTTCGATGGCCAAACAAACAACGAGGTGTCCGTGGCCAGACGCTTGCAGTTCGTCTTCCGACCTCAGCGGGTCCAAAAAGGAAACGAAAAATCAGTGGCCGGAAGCTCGCCGTTCGTCATCAGATGTATGGTGACCAAAGAAGGAACAGTTTTCACCATGGCCAGGCGCTTTGCTATTGGTGTTACGACCTCAGCGGCCAAACAGACAAGTAGTCCGTGGCCAAATGCATGCCACAGAACATACGTTCTGTGGTAGTTCGAACACTGCCAATGGCCAAACAGGCTAAGCATCGGCCAAACATGGGCCGAGTTTGGCCACGTTTTCTGTGCTGCAGGGTTATACAAAAGTTCTGATAGCTGTCCAAGAATGCGTGAGTACCGCTGCTCTGCTTTCCCTAATTTTAACTTTTTCCCGTCCACCAATAATCTACATTTACACCCTCCCAATGGCTAAAGGTAAACATCGTCAATTATGTGGTTTTGCGGACACGGTCGTTGCTTTCCCAATGCCTTGCATGTACCGGTTTGTTTTCCGTGGTTTGCTACTGGGAAAGATTGCTCATGCTTAAAATAAAAGCACCATTCATTCACCGTTCACGCATTTGGCCTGCCTAAAGACCAAAAATTAAACAATCGCGAAGACCGCCTTCAGCCCAGTGAAGCACAGGAGAGCGCACACTCTCACTTCGGCAGCCGAATGTTTCGGCCAAGGTGTGGTGTCTGAAGTCTGTGGTCTACGTAATTCCCGCCAACAGTCCAAATCTCCCCTAGTGGCACGTGGCGTCTGAAAAACATTTGCATGAATGGTCATGGCAACAGTGACGAGGGGAGAAAGGAGGTTAGTGAGGTCACGGGCGCTGCTTGCGTCATTTTTCCGCGGCACCGGGCCGCCGCCACGCGCCGGCAACACAACCGACGTGCCTCGGAATGGCCGCCGCCGTCGTTTGCTTTGTGTGTGAAGTAACGTGTTTATTAATTGATCCAATCAAACATGGAGGTAATACTGTGTTTACTGGTGTCAAATGTCTCAGTCGTGCTAATAATTGGAGCGCTACACAAACATTCGTTTTGATTCTTTTATTCAAACTCATGTGGGAGATGTCTGATTCGAAACCATGAAAAAACATGTACTACACTCATGTATTGCATATACATTTTATGCACACACTATTGCACTCAAAGCAAAAATATGACCTATGCAATTTAAGCATATAGAGTATTGCAAATAGGAAAAAAACGTGCTAATACACATTTGGGTACACAATAATTGATTACGAAATAAGAACTTCGAAAAAAAGCTCTAGTCACACAGATTTTTTTCTAGCGCACGCCTCGGCGTGAGAAGAAAAGAACTTGGAAGTTCCGCTCAACGTATACCTATTTCTTGGGCACCCTCGAGACAGGAATGTTCTTTAGACGTTAGAAAAATTCGTTTCAGTTCAGAGACACAATAATCGGGAACCTATATTTAAAAAAAAGCACAGGTATTCTTCAAGGCGTGCATTTAGGCCAAATTATGCACACTCTCAGAAAATCTTTGCTTCAACCAATAAACTGCGTACACGTTCCGAGAAACCATGTTACGCCAACAAATGCAGCGAGGAAAGAACTGTTGCAATACAATACCCGCTTTTGACCACTGATTGCTGGATTCTACCCCGTACAAAATATTTGGCAACAACTTTGTACTTGGCAGAACACAAATCGAACGTACCCGTATTTTTAATGGCGCGTGAACAGTTTGCTTACCGGGGGAGGAGAGGCGCAGGTGCTGAAAACCCCGCGGAAAAAAAAAAGCGTTCCCGTATTTAAGACCAATCTACTAAGCTCATTACTTGCAGATATCGGCTAGGTTGTCACAAGCTAGGTTGTGTAGCTCGTGTCTGGGCGGCGCCTCTTATCTCATCCTATCCGATGGGGGCACGATTGTTCCAGCTTTAAAAACTATGCAACCGCAAACCAGTCGCGACAAGGTGCGGGCAAGCAGGTTAGGTTGAACAGCAACGCCAGCAGTGCTACATTGCGCAATGAGCGAAACGATTGCAATTACGGCTGGCAGACTACGCATGCACTTAGTGTTGCCCGTCACTGCTTCCTGTGCAAATCGACTAGCATTGAACACCGCGGTATTAAGGTAAATTTTTCTGAGCCCAGCCACAACGCTTGGCAGACGTTTCGCCTACGTTTTGGAGCAAGATAACTCAGGAAAAATGCTTAGGGCGCAGCAACTCCACGCCACCAATTACCGTGGTAGTAGGTACGCAGTGAACGGCAAGAAGCGCGTACGGTTGAGCTTTGCCTTCTTTGTGAGCAGACAAGCCGTGATGACTTCGTAAGGGGTTGAGGAGAGGCACCAGAGGAAACGTCCAACGAAGTATCAAACTGTCCTCGACTTGGCCCGAACCAAGCATCAAACATTCTGCATGAAACAAAAATACTTTGATAAAAAGGTGAGTCGCCGTTTAAGCATTTATGAAGCAATCATAAACGAAAATGCCGCCAGAAATTCGCCGTACGAGCGAGAGTGTGCACGGCGAAAGCGCATTCACTTCTGTTAAAACTTCGCGCACCGGCAATAGCTGGTACACATTTGCACATTAGTTTCTTTACAAGACAACTCACATGTCGAACTTCATGTTACATGCGTGATGTACTTGTAAAGAGGTGAGGGCCGTCCGTTGGCTTTGTTTATTCCCTATAACTTGTACACCCCACCATTTTTTACCAATATCACGGGAGCGTCGACCTCTCGGTCGTAAGATGGAGCGATACGGCAAAGTCGGCGAGAGTAGCCGCATGCGCACTAAGCAAAGTCCGCTGATTCCCTCGTCTGCTAGGCTGTTCTAAGAGCAGACAGCCACCCCTGTTTTTTTAAGTGCGAATGCACTTTATAAGCGACCCAAACCTTCCACCGCCGGCGGCGCCGTCCGTCCGCAGTCCTCCTCTCCCTAGCAACGGCGCGGAGCGGAGGGAAAGCGTCCGTAGCAACGGCGCGGTGACGTCACTTCACCACGTGACCGCGCTCGCTCCGCCTCCTCGCCGTGGCTGCGCGGGTGCGCGCCGCTCCCCGCACCGCTCCTCGCGCCGTGACGTCATGGTATGACGTCACAGCGCGCCTCCTCTCCCCAGCAGCTGCCGCGCGCCTCTCTCTCCACCGTGACGTCACACTCTCTCCTCTCCCCCTCGCTCGGCTGCAGCTGCCGTGCGCCGCTGTCCCTCTCCCCTTGCGCTCGCCTCCTCTCTCAGCCACCTGGCTCGGCGCGCTAGGCGCGGCGTACCCCCCTATATATGCAGCGATAAACTGCCAGACCTCCGTGGGTCGGCTCGCGCGCGCTCACGGGCGAATGCCAACGGATTTTAACTTTACTCCCCCTCATAGCATCACCCCGTGCATTCGCACTTAACCATGTTCACCCTCGGGGAAATGCTTGGGAGTTTTTATTTGCTTATCACACTGCCCTCCAATCCGCCTTTGACGGTGCGAAAAGGGCAATTGAAAGCGATTGATAACAGCAGCGTGAGCATTCCAGGGACCCTTAAAGACATAATTGGGTCAATGTGTAGACTGTGTACGTGTCTTTCATTTTTACATTAATTAAATAGCCTAAAAACTTCAACTTCAAATCTCATTTTTTGCGGGTTTGTTTTGGGGTTTGTCAGGTATGGTTGACGAAGTGAAAAATATGCAGAGCACCACAAAAGCTGCCATCTCCATAGCAAAGCTATGGAATCTGAAATGTGGTTTCTCAATGTGTTTGTTTACGCTGACGCGTATTTATGTTAAATTCCCAAAGAAAAAATGCAACGTGGGCAAACACTTTGAGTTTATTGCGGGGTTCATTGACAGAAATTGGGCTGGTGGGCCCATAAAGCTGCTGTGGGCAGCTTTCTTTCCGATCAGCCCTTTTGACGCAATCAATGTATAAACTGACAAATAAACTTAATCTCTATCTTTAAATCTCTTTCAGCGAGCATTGCAAATAGGCACCTAACGAACCTCGGTCATGGTTAACGCACTCGGAATCCATTATTTCACAAATGAATTCCCCTACTCCACCGCAGCAGCGATGCGACGGGGCCCATGTAGAGCCGCTACAACATCTTCATTCGCTCTCACTGGGCTTGAATGTTTTACCCGAGCACATCCCAAGCCGTGTGCTGCACTGTGATTTTTGGAAGGTTGTTTTCCAAAAGCCCCCACACGTTCTCAATAATCTTCAAGCCTGCGCCTTGGAAGGCCATCGCAGGGTAACACGCCAAAATCTTCAAGATGAGTTTTCACCGCAAATGCTGTGTGCACGGGGGAGAGGTCATGCTGCATAATAAAACATCCGTCCGGAAACGGTCCATACACCAAATGAGGAAGGAGCTCGTGTCTATGATGTCAAGATATGACGCTGAGCGAAATCTGTCTTCAATCCTGTGTCGTGGTCCCAGGCCGTCTTTAGTAATGAGGCCCGAAATATTCACCGATTTCGCCCGCTAGCTCTGACGTGCTGGACGTAGGCTGGCGCGTACCTTTGAAATAAAAAGAAAACAGCAGTAATTGCGGTTAATAATTAAATCAGTAAAGAATGGCGAAACAGCAAAAACAGCAGCTGGCAACGGTCACAAAAGACGAACAAACACCCGGAGAATAAAACAACACCCTGAAAAATACACACACGAGCATTAATAGGCTCGTGTTTGTAGACGAACTTTGTACCATCCGGACGATAGAGTCTGCCCCCTTGGTTCCACTCAGCGCACACCGGTGAAAAAAACATTCTTCCAGTCTTCTGCTGACCAGTCAGTATGGCTTCAGGGCAAAACGCAAGCCGTTTTGCTTTAGCATTTGCTGAAAGCAGGAGTTTTTCGGCAGCGGTCCCCCTTCTTAACCCAGCTTCACG
This sequence comes from Haemaphysalis longicornis, assembly GCA_013339765.2. Taxonomy (NCBI): domain Eukaryota; kingdom Metazoa; phylum Arthropoda; class Arachnida; order Ixodida; family Ixodidae; genus Haemaphysalis; species Haemaphysalis longicornis. The sequence continues at coordinate 28,026 of JABSTR010000592.1, read as the reverse complement.
AAGCCTGTGACGCACCACCTCGTCGCAGACATCGATGCCGGCACTGTCCCTTATTTGTCCTGCGGTAGTCAACGGGTCTGAAAAGGCGGCAGAAATCATGGCGTAATCCTCCTCTTCGGTAGTTTTGCGCATTTAGTGTCTTGCTGCGTCGCCAATGCGCCTTTCGCCTCGAAATTCCTTGATTGTAATTTTTACAGCTGACTGCGTAGCCCCAGCGGCGGCAGCTATTTTGCACTGTGCCACACCCCTAGCCCACTTTTTCACAATGTTTTATCCTGTTCCTTGGGGCACCCGACTAGACATTCTAATGAATATGCAATGCCTACTGAAAACGAAGGCAGCCACAGTTCTAATATCGTCCTAGCAGCGAGAAAATGGCCGCTGTTATCTGTTGATGTAGACGTATTGTTTGAAAGTTGGGCTAAAATTTGGTGATTTCGAGAAGGAACACTTCCATGATTTGGTGCATACAAATGGTTCATGCGTGCAGGCAAACCAACTCAAGAAAGCCCAGTTGTAAGATAAGCATGAAGGGAAGATCACCAGACGTATTAAGCGGAATTCATTTTCACAATTTCTCATTGCGTTCCCTTGTAATAATCAAAACAGTGGCCGGTAACCATTTCGACAGACATTTGGAAGCAAAATATGAACGAACAATACATTGATTGCGAGGTTCCTCCTGCGAAACTGATTACGCTATTTTCAGTTGCCGCCACGTGCCTTGTCCTGAAGGAAAGTTTCTAGTATGGCAGGCACTGTGATAAGCGAATAAAAAAACCGGGGGGCGGCCGCCTGCTTATGGAACAACCTAGCAGACGATGGCAGCAGCGGCCTTTGCATAGGGCGCCAACTTTGCATAATCTCGCCAAATTGGCGGTATCGCTCCATTACGGGGGGCTTATCGACCGAACGGTTGACGTCCCTTGATATTGCTAAAATATTGGGCAGGTGTACAAAGCTTATTTGCTTTCCTGTCATCTTTGGGTGAGACGAAAATTTTCGACGAACTGTTTCACCCTGTGTTGCTGCACCACAGAGATGCGCAGGGCTTGTGACGCTCTTTTCTCCGCGGCCTCACGTTTACAATGCATTCGAATATATTTTATGATGCAGTGAAACTTTGAATCCGTGGAGGCGTTTTGGCAACCCGCGTAACCATTCGCACGCCGGCTTACTCGCACACGCACCGGACTGCACCGCTGTACACGCCGAAAGAACGAGAAAAAAGGAAGTCGGCGCCGGTGAGCTGTTGCGCATGCGTCAGGAGGCGCAGAGGCATGAACGGCATGGAAAGAAAGAAACGCGGAGAGAAAAGGAAATGAAGGGTCACGCCGCAGCCCCCTCCCGCTTTGATCGCCCCAATTTTGGAAACAGAAACTAGCCAAAGTGGCCGACCAGTGTCTCGGCGGCCCGGCGAAATGCCGACGCGATACCACGGCCGGTCTGTACTGTGCGCCCGCAAGCAGAACGCGCGCCCGGTTGTGGCAATGACCACGCAGTTTCTTCGCTTGCCACCAGATGCCGGAAAGATAACCTTCGCCAAGTGCTTTTGGCGTTATCAGGCTGCCCCAGGACGCTCCGGTTCTAATCCTATCTTATTCTTGCTCCGTGGGCTAACCCCAGTACTGTGAAATGTTATTATAACAATCATTTTCTTTTGCGTAGGTGTCTCAAATTACTCCTAGCATCAGTAGTATCGTTAAATTATTACTCCTACAGCCATCATGCAAAAGGCCAGAAGAAATTTTATTGAAAATTTACATAACGTGTTTATTACAGAAGTACTTTCCAGTTGCTTGTTAAAGTTGCTTGCAGAAGTTTCTGTAATGGTCTACGAATTACATTAAATGCTTTATATTTCACTGCTATCCCTTGAAAGATTAAAATAGAGGACAAGTAGAAAAAGGCAAAGACAGGCGCTGGTTTTTTAGTGAATTTTAAAAGCAAAACCATGAAAATATATGGGAAAATACAGAAGCATATATAAAAAAAAAGATAAATCGACATGTTGGAGTAAGGTTGCTAGACAGTGGTGCCATCCAACAGTCACGCCGGCGAAATAGCTTATCTCTTTTGTATGTGGCGTGATTGACTGCGTGCTACCACAAGAGTAACCCATTTTATAGGCGGTGAACGTTTCAGAAACTTCATGTGTGGGTTGGACGGGTATCTGCTCACAACCGAGGCATGGTTACAAGCGGCCGTGTTTTATGCAATGAGTTGTCAGATCATTTCCCTGAAACGTCTTGAAAGAACAGGCAGTGATTGATGAAACGCCATATCTGCCATGTGTGCGACTTGCAGCAGGATAGCGGGACGTTGTACACAACACATTGGCTGCATGCCGTGCAGGGTCTGTTGTTCCTAATGTCCCAATGTCGAAGCTGCAGTCACCGCTGTTCACTTTTCTACAGCGCGTGGAACGTTTGTTGGGGGCTACAAATACCAGTGTGACGCCAGACTTTGTCTGTTTTTATTAGCTTGTGGGACAAACTGTGTAAGTGTGGGATGGCGATCGTTGGTTCCTTTTCTTTGTTGAGGTGTTTCTCAGGCCTACCTTCACGCATTTCCTTTAGGAAGACTCCTGCAAAGCTCTCGATCAAACCTTCGGGGAAGCCGCCTACTTCAGCTGCGATTTTTGTGCTTTAAGATCTTTGGGACAACGTAACGGCAACTTCTCTCAAGAGCATTCTGCAAGGTTACTTCAGCCATTCCGCACCCAAACAGTTTCGCCTGATCTGATGAAAATCACTGTACGCTTTTTGGGGAACGGAGGAATACTATCAACAAACGGGTTTCACCTGAAGATGCACCTGTAAATCCACAAACGAAACTTGTAGTTACACCCGCCGCGGTGGCTCAGTGGCTAAGGCGTTGCGCTGCTGAGCACGAGGTCGCGGGTTCGATTCCCGGCTGCAGCGGCTGTTTCTGATGGAGGCAAAAAGCAAAAACGCCCGTGTGTACGAGATTTCGGTGCACGATAAAGATCCCCAGGTGGTCGAAATTAATCCGGAGCCCTCCACTACGGCGCGCCTCATCGCCTGCGTTGCGTCGGCGCGTTTAAACCCCACAATCAATCAATCAAACTCGTAGTTACCAGAAGTTACGTTGTTGAACCAAGCCTTGCAAGGTCGACTCCAAAATGCCGCTGATGTGGTCAAAAACACTGCTTGCATACTTGATTGCACGGAGCTATTGCTTGAGAGGCCAAAAAAGCAAACAGCAAGGGCTGAAATGTACAGCTCATACAAAGCCAATAACACAGTGAAGTTTTTAGCTGTCATTGCCCCGAATGCCTCTTTAATGTACTTCTCCGGCGTGTTTGAAGGCCGCGCTTCAGACAAGTACATAGTGAGGCACTGCGGAGTTGAGGAGTGCCTCGGGAAGGTTATTTAATAATGACCGACAGAGGCTTTACCCTCGACTGATACCTGCAAGTGTCAGAAGCCAAGCTCAATATGTCTGTATTCACGAAAAATAACTGCCATAACTTAATTCCGCCTCTCTTACCTGCCTCTTTAAACTTATTCTCGCAGCTTTATTTTCTGTTACGTTGGGTCGCTGAGCTCTTAATCAACCACTGTTTCTATGGCTTTCACCAGCATCCACAGCCAAGTGAGCCTTTCGGGCTTCCTCTATCTCTACTAGGCTGTTTCTCGCAGCCTTAGTCTTTTTACGCTGCTACCCTCCCCACAGCTTATGTAAGCATGCGTGCCATTCACATTGGAAGCCTCTCTTTACATGGCAGTCCTTTCTCTGCTTTCCCTTAAGATGCTGGAGTGTGATCGCAAGTCTATTTGGTACAAAAGTGTACAACCTGCCAGTCACTTACATGGCTTCACACAAACCATGCTACAATTCGGTGGTTGTGATGACTTCATGCTGATGCAGAATGGGGAGATCGCTTTTAATTATGTGCTTTTCGAAGGCGGTGGTACTTGCTACACTTTTTTTATATTACAGCATTGCCAAGGAAACTGATTTAGAAATTATACGTTCCATGTTTAAGGCAAACAGCAGCTTTCCGAGAAGGAAGTTACTAGCACGCGGCGGATTGCATCAGTCCGGAAACATGTGGAGAGAGCCATAAACCGGATAAAGACGTACTGAATCGTGAAGTCAGCTTTCCACATCAAGTGCAAAGACACCACTGACGTGATGGTACTTGTTTGTGCTGGCTTGTGTATCTTGAAGCCTCCCCTGATTGTCGAAAAAGGGAGTGGCCAAGAATCAAACCTGCCAGAATCGTAAAAAGCTGACACATGAACAATGTAATGCCTTTGAGCCTTGTTCTGTCATTGTGTTCTTAATTTTTATTTCTTCATTCCTTCAGGGGCATATAGATAACATGAAAAGAAACAACAAAACCCAGAAGTTTATTGCATTTTCTTCAGGTGGCATGCCTACAATAAACAAACCGCAAAAGGCGTCGCAAGGATCTGCAATTTACATTCCAGCCATTTGGTTGTATTCAGCCACATCGAGCGTGCCCTGTATTTTGAGCTCATGCAGGTAAGGCAACATGCTGGAGAAGTTAAACATTCTAAGTAGTGGCGGAACACTGTCAATGCAGGCTGCATTGTAAGGAATGTATAAACAAATAGCGCGCTTTAACGACTGCATATAAAAAACACATCGCCGTCTTTGTACAAAACAATTGTTAGCTGTACCTGGCCATAATAACCATTTGAATAGTTCTTGGTCACAGCGTAACTTTTAGGTCACGTCGTACTGTCCAGTGTGGACCAAGTCGTTGCAGTCCTCAACAAAGGGACATTTTATGTCTAGAATGACATTGTAGCCCTCGACAACGCCTTCCGGTGTTGCTGGAGCCATGACTTTTCTTCGTTTACGTGAGTTCCAGGTATTTCAACGACAAACTACATTCGGTGTGGAACTGGCTCAGCGCAACTTCCTCGTATACCAGACAATGCCGCTCTGCAGCATTTCCGTGGAAGTTTGGGTTTGTTAATGCCTGCAGCGCTTTTTATAGCTGGGGTCATGGTTCTTTTTGGAATCTTTTTGAGGTTTGGGGCAGTAATACGAATCAACCACGACACATTCCACAAATAGGCTTTGGTCCCTTGTGGACACTTGCAGAGTCGCTGTTCCTTATCTCGACTGCACTATGTTTTACATGTAAAAGTCGTACAAGGCCTGCAGCTCCGAGGCAAGCTTGGACATCCTGATGCGAGCTCTGCGGTGGCAACTTCAGCAGCGTTCGGCTCTCGCGTACTGGAGCTGCAAGTGTTGCAACGTAAAAGCGTACCTGAAATTGAAGCACAAGAGTATTTCTTATGTTTTATTTAACCACAGTGGTCGGGGTGGGTGCGTAAAGGCTCTGATCCTCCCAAGCCTCCTTTGCCAGTGTTTTTGTATTGTTTTGCAGACAAAAACTGATTCCTCACACCCACCAGGGTAAATAAAACATAGTATTGCCTTCAGTGCCTACAAACTTTACAATATTGCATTTGCGACCTCAGGTGTTCAGACCGCACTGTAAAAAGGTTTACATAGCAAGTCTTTTTTTTTACGGCGTCCACAATGCGAGTCCACATCAATACTGATTACATTGTCACCGACATACACGTTTGGTAGTTGTACTGACTAATGCCCTCATTAAAACGTGCCAGGTGCAGGTTCCTTGTACAATTATGCACTTGTGTTCACATGCCACTTTCTAAACTGGTGCTGACTGTAGTTTCTGTTCACGGCATACTAAGGATTAAAACATGCATTGCTCGCAGCTCGAAGTGCAGTAGACTCCCATTAAGACGAACACTATGATCGTCTTCACAACATTTCTCCTCTCTTGTAAAGTGCACTTTGCAAAAAACGTCCGCTTAAGACAAATTTGCCATATTGTGAAGAAACATTTACGGTGCCTTCGAGTTCGTCGCAATGCGAGTGTATTCAACTTTATAAAATAAGCTGCCTCTCCCCAGGTACAGTAGCGATTTTCGGAAATGGGGAATCTTCAAAGAACCTTTTCATGCCACTGTCGTTTCCCAGGAAGGTCGGCACAGTTTGGACCTCCTTTGTTATAACGTCGTCGTCTACTATCCTTTGTTTCCTCTTGAGGTTCATGGCAGCCAGGGCAGCTGTTTCGACATTCTTCTTGGTCCCGCGGTTCCGCGCACTTAAAAAGGTATGAGCTGGTCTCCCAAGTTAGTTGCCTGGTCACTGCCATATCTACTTTGCAGAGAACTGCAACAACATGGCGGCATACCTTCCCTCTTCCAGGCATGCAGGTGCAATCATCGTTCAAAACCTGTCCAGTTCACCTTCACCACACCCATGCGGCAGGGTCTGTTTGAATTGACTGAGATGCACGCACCTGCTGCTGTGAAGCAATATTTCACTACATCCTTTAGGAGGGCAAGCTCCTCATCGATTCAACGTCAGTTCACACACCCATCCCAAACGCTTTGCATGTACGTGTATGGTTTCATGTTTCTGAATGCGGTGACTTTACGCAGGTCAATTGTTTTGTTTGTGAGGAGATAGTACAAAACGTGGGGATATTGCACAATTGGCCACTTCTTTTCGGCGTTTTGCCAGCTGGGATTATAATGCTTTGGGGCTGGTAGCGCTTGCCGTCTGCGAGAAGGTTGAAAGTAACTTTTAAAACGGTGCAATATAAATTTTTAACATAAAATTTCGTCATGCCGGGGTCCACTAATATCCCATTGACGTCACAACCGTCACGGATATGACATCTCCAGAAAAACTTGATTCACGCGGCTGTGGCCGAGATTCCAGCCACGAACCCTTTTGCCGGAACGGGAGGTGCGAAACGCGCTCTAGACTGCGCTATGAACAGACGCCTAAATAGGAGGACGAACGCGCCTTATATTCTTCCTTTCAGATGGGGCTGCCGTCTAGGAGAGGCGAAGCGAAGTACTGCATCATGACGCTAATGAGCACCGGCAGTTGGCGCCTTATCGCCAGCGCCTACATATATGGGGGACGCGCCTCGTAAGCTAGTGGAGAAGCCTCTAAGGCAACCACGCTGACTTGCGAAAGTCGCGCTCGGAACACAGTCCGGTCCTTTTTTCGCTGCAGTGGATAGTGTGCTTCACCAAACGATTCGCTGACAACCCGCTTGGTTTCATTAGCACGGACGGTTTTTGCGAGCGCCTGTGGTTTCAGTCGGATTTACGCAATGCTCCTGCGCGTGCAATACAGTGTCTGCAATTCAGTGACAAACACAGCGCTCGTGTTTGTCACATCCTTCTTCTTGTGTTTTGTCTGAGTTTGCGCTGTTCCCCTTTTGTAACCGAATGTCTAACATTGATGCGTATAACGTTGCCATGCCGACAAAATTTAAATAAAAAATAGCGATGCGCAAGTTTATATCGATGCAAATAAACATTTACCGTACTTACCCCGATTCTAACGCGCACTTTTTTTCCGGAAAAATACGTCGAAAAATCGCATGCGCGTTAGAATCGGATACGAAACCGAAATTGCCGCCACAGCGGAAATTTCATCCCTCCCATCGCCATCGCCATCTCAATATGGCACCAAAGTTTTAGCAACAGTTTTTCGGAACGCATGAAGCATAGGCGCCTGGGCTTTTCTATCGGCGTTCACACAAATCGTCAAATCGTTCCACTTGCGCGCTTGATAACAGCAATTGCAGCAGCGGCTCTCTCGCGTTCAAAACGAGCGGTCGGCTGAAGTGTGCGGCCTCTGGAGAAGCTCGCGGGATGGGCTTGCGAGGTGTGGGCCACGATCCCATCGACCACGATTGAACGTTCGTTCAGAAGTGTGGCATCGCGAAGGCGCTTGACGGCACCGAGTACGAGATTGTTGTAGGTCGCGGAGAGCGACGAGAAGTGAGATGAGTGAGATTACTTCGGGAAATAAATCGCCCGTTTCTCTCGCATTCGTTTTTCTTGCTCACAAAGTTCCGTTGCGCGTTACAATCTGAGGTGCAAGTTTTTTCGTTTTTTTTTTGCCAGGAAAAAAGATGCGCGTTAGAATTGGGGGGCGCGTTAGAACCGGGTAATTACGGTAACTGCTTCCTTCGAAAGCAACATTTCCCTTCGTGTGTTACCGGTTCCTATAGAAGAGGGACTTAACCAAATTTCTCTGTGCAAATCTTTAGACTGCTACTCTGCATTTTTCTTTTCAATTCAATGATGTTTTGCTTATTGAAAAAAAAAAGAGTGGTTAAGTTGTTATATTCTAAGTGTGTGACGAAATACATACGACACGGTGCCAGAAACCTGTTACTGTATGTACATCAGCTACCATGAGTAGAAGAGGTAATTTTAAGCAAACAACTGCTAAAAAAAAGAGCCTAAGAGTAGCTGGCCCAAAACTCCTGGTTAGAATGTCAGAGGATATTTCCTTCATAGCTAGTTACAGATATGATGTTTTTTTTCTATTTTATTGCTTTACATTTTTATGCTTACAGAGACTTCGGCGCGCAGATCAGGCTTGGGGGGGGGGGGGGGCTGATTTGCAATGACTATAGCTCTAAACAAACTTCCTAGTTTTTTTTTTCTTTCTGCAATACAGGTTATTTTGCATGTGACTGAGATGTCAGGTCCGTTAAAGTAGATTCCTAGCTACAGCAAAACAACTGCCCCCTCAACAAATGCTACGTGTGATAGCTTCAGTATTTACACACTACAGAATAACAACACGTATTTCAAGGCTTCTGTACCTTATATGGTAATGTCTACAACTTTGAAAGCACCCAGGCGGCCTTGATTGTGTTTTAGGGCGATAATTATAAAGCGGAATAGCTTGAAGGTCCAACATTGCCGCGAGGAGAACCGTAACAACGAATGAATGACGGTGGCTGTCTCTCTTCAGCATGCGAAGTTACAAACTGCTGTGACCCGCCGTGGTGGCTCAGTGGCTAAGGCGTGGTGCTGCTGAGCATGAGGTCGCGGGGTCGACTCACGGCCGCGGCGGCCACTTTTCTGCTGGAGGCGAAAAGCAAAAACTCCTGTTGTACGAATTTCGGCGCGCGTTAAGACCCCCAGGTAGTGAAAATAAATTCGAGCCTTCCTCTACTGCGTGCCTGATCGCCTGCGTTGCTTCGCGCGTGTTAAACCCTAAAATTAATACAAACAGCTCTGGATTGGCGAACGCTGTGTGGTAACCCACATGGCATGTTAACCGAACGCTTTTTGCCGATTTCTCAATAACGATATGAATATCCTAAGAAAACCACGGCTGGGGTCCAAAACAACCCCTTACCTCGGCAATTCGTGTTGTACGCCCACTTCACAACTGCCGATATGAGCAGCCTATCTTGATTTTTACACATACGACCAAAGCGCCACTGCTCACTGGTTACCCTGAGTCATTGTAATGATTAATCTATAAAAAATATTCGATTACAGCCTAAACAATGCTACCTGTGGCCAAAATTGCGGTATGCGTGAAACCCTAAGCAAAAAACTAGTAATTGTAAGTCATAAATAACCGCGATGCTTTCGACCGGCTGGTCGAATCAATACAGATGGTTTCTATAAGATTTGACGATGCTTACTGGCCCCTGACCAAACTGCTGCGCTCGTGTTTTCTTCAGACATTTGAGGGTACCGCAATGCAGTTTATTTATTTTCATGTATTCAGTTACCGTCAAGGCCTGAGGGCAATTACAGAGGGAGTGTGTACATACATACATGTATAGCATACAAATCAAAAACAACAGGAAACTTGCAATCAAGTAACATCGCTTGCTACAGGGTTGAACTCAAGGCTACGTACAAATAAAATTAGTGACAGCAACTTTAAATAAAGCAGCATCTTTGATACAAACAATGTCATAAGGAAGACGATTCCAACATACAGAAGTATCCGGCAGAAATGAGTCCTGAAAACAATTGGTGTGCGCTGACGGAATTCCTAGTTTATTACGATGATCAATGCTAGAGGAAACGTACGTTAGTTTGGACAATACTCTATTTCGGAGTAACGGGTTGGTGAAGTAAATTTTATAAAATTGACATACCCGAAACACTTTCCTGCGAAGAGACAGTAGGAGTAATACTAGTGTGGTTTTCATTGACGTGACGCTCGAGGTGCGATGGTATATTAGAAAGAATGAAGCACGCTACCCGATTCTGCACTCGTTCTAATTCGTAGATACCGAGTCATGACCAGGGTCCCTAACAGATGCTGCATATTCTAATTTGCTATGTACCAATACTTTGTAAAGGAAGACTTTCAAGGAAAGAGGTACCTGATTAAAATTTCTTCGAAGGTAGCCCAACATGCTATTAGCTGTCGCTGTAATAAATTCAATGTTTGTCTTGCAAGATAATGTAGATGTTATGTGTATGCCCAGGTACTTATACAAATTTAATGCTTCGAGAAGAACATTACTACTTTGATAGCCCCTGATACTGGTGCTGTGACGGTTAACATGCATGTACTTGCATTTGTTAACGTGTAACCGTCATACCCCAAGTCTCACGCCATTTCTGAACCGGATCAATATCAGCCTGCAGTTCGAGTACGTCTAAATGACCGCTTAATTGCCCCGTAAACTTACGCTGTCATCTGCGAAAGACTGACTGAAGGAGTAATGTTTAGAGGCAAATCGTTTATATAGAGCAGAATGAGGAATGTTCCCAGCATAGGAGCCCTGGGGGACCCCAGAGCCAACCGGGACCCTGGACGAGTCAAAGTTATTAACAGCTACAAATTGGGCAACGGTTACTGAGGAAAGCAATCACCCATGCGAGGACGTTATTCATCTATTTCGAGACTCCGTTATTTTAAAATGAGTAAATCATGAGGTACTTTGTCGAACGCTTTTGAGAATTTAAAAAGATACGGCAAATTGGTGCACCGTTGTCGCGAATAGAATGCAAATCGTGAATAAAACATAATAGTGGTCGTTTCAGCAGGAAAAGTGTTTACGAAATCCATGCTGCGAATTGGTAAAGAAAGAATTGCCCCTTTAAAACTTTACAAACTGCGAATAAATTACGTGTTCCATTATTTTGCATGGTACAAAAGTGGTTGATTCTGGTCTGTAATTTTCCGGACAAAATTTTGACCTGACCTTAAAGAATGGAATAATTCTTCCCGCACTCCAATCATCCGGAAGAAAGCCTGCTTCCAGAAGATACGCTCAAATATTTTTGTTAGAATTACGGAGCTGTAGACCTTTAGTGTTTATTAGGAACTTGGAAGTAATGTCGCTTCCGGCGGAAGACGAGAGTTTAAGGTTTTCTGTTATCTTTTGTACGCCTGCTGTGTCGAAAAGAATTGCTTCCATTGGGAGATAACCACTAGCTTGATAAACACAATTAGATTCTTTGTTGAGGAAACCGAGACTGCCGCCGCAAGGTGGCACAGAGAATAACAGCGCAGTAATCTTTATGGGTTACCCAAGCCAAAGTTTTAAGTGTTACTTCACGAGTATCTTTTTTACACATTACCCTCCAAAATTGTCTAGGGTGTTGCTAGCATATTGGAGAGTGTGCTAATAAAAATTTGGTTTCCTTTGCTGCTTTGTGGCCCTCCTGTATTTCCCTTAGCAACGTAGTAAGAATTATATCTGGCTTGTCAGTTAGAAACTTCAGCGTGACCGAAAAGGCCTTTTTATTAGCCAACCTTTTCAAAGGTTGGCTATACCAGGGAGCATGCTTTTTTGGTGGGGACTAGCCTCAGGGGAACAAGCTTTCAGTCAATATGTTACTTTTATTTGAACAATTCCAGTTCGAATTAACGGAACGCGCTCGAATTCATCAAGATAGCTGTGGCACAAATAAACAAAGTTCTCTAATGATGGCATCAAAATCGGCAGCAGCGTAATCTCTGACAAGCTTAGTATAATTTTCATGATGAGGAACGCAAACATCCATAGTGAAATGGAGCAAAGAAATGATCACTTAGTTGAGGCAAACAAGGTAAAGGCGTGAACAGGTCAGGCACTGTGGTTAACACAAGATCTAAAACGCTCGAAGAAGAAGGTGTAATAAGGGTTGGTTGGGTAACAATTTGCGTAAACTTAACAGCGTCGTGAAGGCTATTTACAAAGCCCGGATCGCAGGACGGTAGACGATAGGAGATACCCAAAATATCTTCTTATAACACGTGCAAATTTCACAAGTACGATCTCTAAATTGGTTAAAACCGGCACAAGAGACAAAGAATATGATACGCTGCCGCAACAAGTACACCACCGCCGCATCTGTCACCTTTATCATGACGATACACATTGAATCGCTTTGTACAGTCAAACAATTCACTGCAGTCAATTTTGAAGTAAGCCACGTTCCGTTAGTAACACAACGTCAGCGTCGCATGTATTGACCGACGCATTTAGTTCATCGCGTTTTGATACGACACTCCTGATGTTAGTGAAAAGAAAAGAAAGCGAATTTTTGGGGCACCGCCGACCACCCTTCATGTGTCGCTACTGCGGTGCACTTCTAAGTGATAGCGGTGCACTGGAAACTGAGTGTTCGTCTGAAAGCTGCTGTTTACGGAATCGCCCAGAAACGCCGCCAAGTTCATACACACTGTCGTCAGAAAAACTGTACCTGTAACGTTTATCGCCTATCAGCAACTTATTATACCGAAGCTTCAAGGAAACGTCCTTTTCTTTGGCAAATTCTACAAGCTTCGTTTGTGCCTGCCGTGTTTGAAAGGAATGATCCTCAGTTATAGTGAAGCCATTCTCTTTGATTTTTCCGCTGAGTGATAGTAATTCCTACTTTAACTTAAAAGATGCGAACTATTTTGGTTGGGCCTGTACGTTCCTTGCCTATGTACTCGCTCAAGTGCCTCGCTCAGCACTGGTGACTTAACAACGGTAGTGATCTTAACCAATTTTTCTTCAGTTTGGTTCCATTTCTCCTGGGGACAGTCTGCCAAACCATAAAACAACATGTTACTGCGTCTCATTCTATCCTCAAGCTGAGAATGTTTGTCGGGTAGCCTAGCGTTTTCTCTTCTTAGATGGTCGGTTAGTTCCCTTAGGTGCAAAAGTTCAGACCCGACCTCGGCGTTGTCACACGCTTTTGCTTCGACTGCGGCAAGCCTACGATCGATGTCGTTAACTTTGCGCTCGATTGCTTACTAGTTGTTCTTAATATAATTCACTCTAGATATTAACTTCACTTGGTCCTGTTCCAATTTTTCGGTTCGAGAGTTCACACTCTGCAGCAGAGCAAACATGTCACTAAATTTTGGCTTATGAGCCCTATAAAATCCGTCAGACTCTGGAACCTTTTTAGTGGGCCCTGGGTTTACTTCCACGGCGCCAGATAGCAAGACAAGCATAGATATAACATCAACTTAATCACTTAACAGTGACAACAAGTCTCCCGGGCGTGGAAACAGCACCAAGCATGTATTTTGTGACTTCTTTGCATATAAAGTAGTACTGTTACTAACATGTGTGAACATGCGAGCAAAGTTACGGTGCCGCATTTCTGCGCTATTCCCACGCCAGCTTTAGGGGCCAGGTTCTTGCCACCCGTTTTTATCCCGTGCTCGCGGTGACGTCACGACCGATGAATTGGCCGCCTGGCTCGGGAATATGTTTCAGGAGTGTTGCCGGTCGAATCCTGGACTGGCCCAAAACTGGTCGCTATCACGCAGAAGCACTGGCCATGGCTCATGCCCAGCAGTCGGTGTTAGCAACGAGCAGAAGTGAAGAAGGGAAGCAACCAGTGTGAACAAGCGAGCAAAGTTACGGTGCCGCATTTCTGCGCTGTTCCAACGCGGTTTTTTGGGTAAGTGTTAGGTATTATTTGACCAAGTACATATTATGACACGCGCAGCACGAACGTTGTAAATCGAAAACGTCTGGACTAGACACGCAGATATGTGAGAATCACATTCAGTGCTTATGGTCGGCTCAACCACGGCGCTCGCGGCGCAGCAAGATCACTTCCAGCGTGATTCAGACCAGAACCTCCGGCCATGCCGAGTGAAAATTTCAGTTAGCATCAAAACACAAAAATAGAAGCCAGAAATCGCAAAGCCGGCACAAAATTTCAGCTTGGTCCCATACATACCGCATACACAGACGGGTTTTCACCCAAGCCAAGATGGCGGCAACACCGCCCAGGCACAAGATGGCACTGCGGTCTCAAGATGGCAGCGCCCTAGTTGGAACAGTCTACAGAGTGAGGCTAATATACTGAGCGGGGCAGGGTGAGTGTCTGCAGTCAGCAAATGCTGCAGAAGAAACAAATCAAATTAATAATCTGATATGTACGTGGCAGTAAATAATACATCCTTGACTAATGGAAACCAGGAAAAATGAGAGACAGGAATGCACAAGGAGTTATCCTGCTTTGACTTCTTACGTAAGTCAGTCCCACCGCATTCCAGGAAATATAGAACGGCGAGTAGCTTCACTATTACGTATAATAATACATAGAAAAGTAAGCATTCTTTGGCAGGTATTCCTAGCAACCAGAAGTACCGTTTTCAGCAATGAGGTGCAACAGGCTAACACAGCGTGTTCAAGGGCTCCGTCAACCACGCGCAAACACAAAAAAGCTTGCCAACAGCGCTCGCTGTCGCTGTAACTTCCTGCATAGATTGTACTGCACTAGGTCATTTTCGTTTTAAGAATGTGGCAATCAGATTGACTGGCGAGAAGCACGTTGAGTGCCTAGACAAATTGTACAGCGTTCTCAGTAGCGTTAGTAACACCACTCTGAAAAACAGACGGGTAAACGCCATGCTCGGGAAAGATTTGTAGACCGACGAGTAAGAAATTCAGTCAATGCTTTTTCTGAGTCGTGAAATAAACCATGAACATCGCCCGAATGCTGCCAGACGTGAGCAAAACAGCGTAAACAGTCTGTAAATGCAAAGCGGTAAAAGCCTGCCGTCGTGAATATAGTAAGCGTCGTAATTATATAACTGTCGCGAGCAGAACAGCACCCGTCCCAGTAGATCAAGCATGCGGACAGTCGCATGACATTTTTGTATGGGAAGTGTATCAAACAAGAACGCTCACGTTACTCGGGTGACCCTGAACGGTTGGGCGTCCGCACCTGACAGCAAAGCCGGAATCTTAGAAGACGCTTAGAAATTGACTGAGTGACAACCATCGCCAGTTGTCGAAATTTGCAATAAAAGCGCCAACGCGCAAGCGGCCTCGCATACGCCATGTATGCAGCACCGGAAAAACGTAAAGAAACGGTGAGAAAAAGCTCGGTGCGAACGTGACGTCACGTCCACCTAGAGCTCGCCCTCACCCCCCAAACTGGTTGCTGGATTCCTCCTGTGAAGGGCCCGTCAAAATAGGGCTCCATGCAGCCAAGTGTGATGATGATGGTGATGATGCTTAGCGGCTTCTTGTTTCTAACGGGGTAGCGTTCCACAGTCTTAGTTACCAATTTTCGCTACGAGCCACATAATTGGACAAGGGCTATGGCCGTAGCGCACATGGAAAGCTTCGCGCATTCCCGACTGTGGGTACTATGTCCAACGCCGGCACTCCGCTTTGACCGGAAAAGACAGCTATTTTGGACTTCGACTTTGACCCAAACCTTATAGAGCCGCAAAAGCGTGAGTTGCTTGGGTTACTCGAAGAGTTTCAGCACTATTTTGCCACGCCCGCTCGGAGTTGGACGCATCACCATTGCTGAACACATGATTTTCACTGATGACGACACGCATCCAGCTCACCAACCACCATATAGAGTTTCTCCCAGATAAAGAGAAGTAATGCAAAGCAAGGTTCAAGACATGCTCAAAGACGACGTCATTCAGCCGTCTATTAGCCAATGGACTGCACCGGTGGTGCTTGTAAAAAAGAAAGATGGAACATTCCGGTTTTTGCAGGGATTACAGACAGTTAAAACGAATACCCTGTACCGCTTCCCAGCATCGATGACACCCTGGAACGGATCTGCCACGCGCGCTACTTGTCCTCAATAGACCTGAAGAGTGGCTAGTGGCAGATCGAGGTAGATGAATGGGACAGGAAAAGCTGGCTTTTATTACCTTGTACACAATTTATAAATTTAAAGTGATGCCATTTGGACTTTACATTACCAGCGACATTCCAGCGCGTCATAGACACCGTTGTCACCGGCGTTGAATAGCAGACTTGCTTTGTTTATCTGGACGACGTCGTTATCTTTGCCAGCACAAGTGACGAACACTAAAACGGCTTTGAGCCTTACTCAATGATAGCAAAACCACGGGGCTTACACTCAACCCGAAGAAGAGCCGGTTCGGGTTATGGTAAGCTCAAGTTTCTAGGACACATTGTCAGCAACGAAGGTATAAGTGCTGACCCCGAGAAAACAGCCGCCGTTCATGTCTTCCCAACATCAACAGGCTATTCGGCAGTCAGAAGATTTCTGGGCGTGTGCGCCTACTACCGATGCTTTGTCCAGAACTCTCAGATAGCCGCCCCACTAACGTATCTAACAAAAGAAAACGTCTCAGTCCAGTGGTGTGGCGAATAACACCAGGCATTCGAGAAACTGCAAACAGCTCTGTAGACAAATACCGTCCTAGGGCACTTTGACTAAGATGCTGAAAACAAAATTCATGCTGACGCCAGTAACACGGGGCTCTCCGCTGCCCACATTGAAATGCAGGATCACGCTGAACGCGTCATAGCCTACGCCAGTTGCCCACTTACTAAGGCGGAACAGAACTATTCGACTACAGAAAATAAATGTACTGCGTCATTTGGGCAATCACAAAGTTTCCACCCTAATTGTATGGATAGGAATTTCGTGTGGTAACCGATCACCATTCCCTGTGTTGGCTGGCTACCCTCAGGGACCCGTACGTAAGACTTGTTAGGTTCGGCCTTCGCCTCCAAGAATTTGATTTTTCAATCGCGTACAGGTTAGGCCGCAAACACAGTGATGCGGACTGCCTGTTCCGGGCCTCTTTAAAAAGCCCCAAAACGAAGGTGGATGACGACGACTCCAGTCTTGGGGCTCTGAACGGTTCATATATGGTAGCACGACAGCGAGAGGATCCTGCGTTGCTCCAGGCTATTGCGTGCCTTGAAGTCCAAATCACAGGTTTCAACTGGGCTGAAAGTTGGCAAGAAAAAACTTCGCTAAATCCACTAATTTGTTGCATAGTGGTTCGTAACATATAGGCTAAACTGCACAAATCAGCCTGGATGTAACCAAATTCTATGTACTGAATTCCAGGGTTTAAAAATGTTTTTTAATTCCCCATTACCAGCCCCGTTAAAACCGATGTGTGTTTGCGACCTCCATATAACGAAGGCATGGCGACGGTTACCTTAATGCAACGAATTCGCTACGCTGATGAGCCATCGTTTTGCACTTTTTCTGAAAAATGAGCTACAGATATGCACTAAATCAGCGAAATATGCCCGCACCGCAAACTTCCGTGCGTTTTCAGTGTGGAGAGTGGATCGGTTAGGTGCTAGGCCCACCTGTCAGTCCGTAGTCCCGCATCTCCACTTCTGCCTGATGTGAACGTTCGTCGGTGATGAGTTCTGCGGCCAGAAAACAAAAAACGTTTTGTCTTGTCAAGACAAGCTCTCATATTCAGGTGCCGTTTCCGCCGGTGAGGACTATGAACATTGTCGTCCGGTGCAGTATCCCAGCTAACACCCTGCCAAAAAATAAATTCGTTCCACTCAATGTGAAAGCTGTGGGAAGTGCAGAACAGCGATTCGCCATAATGGGCTGCTGCGCCGTTATCCGCTCACTTCTGCCACCCAATGAATTTCAAATTTCCCGCCTTCGCAGTGCTCGCGCGCCCCTTGCCGGAAACTGCGCCAGCGGGAGGTCTGTTCTTTTTGTGATTGCTTCAATTTCGTATGGTGGCGCTGTTTTGCGTCAGTTCGAACGCGTCAATTTTTTCATGCGTGGCTGGCGCCTTCCTGCGTCATTTCGAACGCGCCATATTTTCTTGCATGGCTGGAGCCTTTCTGTGGCATTTTGAACGCGCCATTTTTTTTTTGCGTGGCTTTAGCCTTCTGCGCCATTTTGAACTCGCCATTTCTATTCAATATTTTTTTTGCGGCCGATTTTTTTTTTCGCGTACTAACGTAAAAACCAACCCAGGAAGCTTTACTAACTAAATGAACGCGGGGATGCCGGTTATATACAAAGATTGTGTCTGAAATGTACCTGCAGTTTTCCTTGCGCTAAACAAGGGGCAAATGTATTACAAGCGCCAGCGGTTTATGAGGTTCGAACGGTTATGACCATTTAAACCGCGCGGTTCTCGAAGCCTCAGCGTCACCCCCGCATGACGGTACATCAGACTCTACTTGGGTCCGTTATCTCGCTGGATTCCGGCAGTTGCATCGACTGTTAGTGGGCTACGACGACAAGGCGAGCCCATAAAAGTGTTCTGCACTTAAAATTTTCAGTACGGCAAAAAGCATCGAGTTCGCAAAAAAAAAACGCCCTTCAGCATAGGTTGGTTAAGGCACCGATGAGTATCAAACACCAAAATTGCTCCTTAATTTGTGCTGCATTAGAACGGACAATCGAGCTAGTTGGTAGCTGTTCATCTTGAAAGTGGAACCGCTCACACATCAGCGACGACAGTAGAAAAACCAGAGATCACACGGCGCTGTCGCCTCTGTTTTTTTCTACTTTCGTCCCTGTAATGTGAGCGCTTCCACCTTCAAGATGATCCGTAATTTGCGTTTTGGAATAGAGGGGTAAGCGACCTTGATTCTTTCGAGTGCCCCGTACTGACTCACTTCATGGAAAATCAGAAAGCGCAAAGAACGCATTTCTCACTGTGAAATAAATTCTTAAAGGGAGAGTTCACTGTCCCTGACGTCTAGCATTTTGATTTAGAGACTGCTTCATTTACGGGAGCCTTACCTCGAAGCCCACATGTAACGAACAATTGCGAATTTTTATCAACATTGTTACATCCAGGTTTAACTGAATATCGAAAGATTAGCACGCACACACGGTTACGCCCACGCTGGCTTACGCTAGAAAACTGGGTAACCGAACGGATTGCGGAAACAACGGAGAATCCTAGTCCCATCTGCCTGACTTGGGCGCACACTTAGCAAAACCACTTACTTCGCTTGTTTTCTGTCTCCCTCAACTTCTTTCTCTCCCCAATCTTCTTAGAAATGTTATCCGGAGACTGAAGTGGCGGGCCGCCGAAGGCCGGTGACGAGTACGCCATGTTTTTTTTTCGAAAGAGAACCATTGCGACGCCAGTGGCAACAACCGCCGCCAAGAAAATGCGAAAATCTAACAAATAATGCTCTTATGTTCATATAATCTGGCTAGTAATTTAGTGGCATTATCAACCCAAGGCTAAAATGTAAGAACTCTGTATTTTTGAGTGAGTGGCTTAGGGTTACAGACAGCTAGTTATTTTTGTTAAACTACTTCCAGGTGAGCGACGAAATGCGTGGTTCGGCTCTGCAGCCTTGAACACTTCAAATAATTCTTAACTAGAAATTGGAGTGTGATTAGATATCTTTTGTTATCATGCGTACGGTGTGCACCAGACGCCCGATCTAAAGTTGGTAGGTTCCAGGTGAGGGCAGTATTTCGGTGCGGAATTTCGTAAGTCTTCACATCAAAGGGTTCTCGCTCCTTCTCCTCCTTCTCTTTCCTCCTCCTTGTCCTCCTTCTCCTCTTACTATGACTACTACTACTACTACCACCACCACCACCACCACCAACAGCACAACCACCGTTACCCCTCCACCACCATTACCACCACCACCACCACCCTTTGCGAGGCACTGGTCAAGTGGTGACGGGCACGGCCGCAATTTACACGGTAAGTTCAAGAGCAAATCAACAGTAGCTAGAGCTTTCAAATCCCTGGAACGTTCTACGCATACTATACTAGTAGATATTTGGAAATTTGCTTCGCGTGCCCCGCAACGACGTACAGGGGCCGTCAGAAGTAATTGGAGCATGGGAGCTGTGGCTGAACCACATAGGAGCGCCCTGTAGCTGCACTGGCGGTAAACGAAAAGAGAAGAACACGCATGCGCGCCTGCCGACGGTGAGACCCCTCTATACTTCTCAACCCTGTTTCTTTTAACGCGGCTTCCAGCAAATTATTCGCAGCTAACTGGCCTCAGCGATGGCGCTGATAGCATACCCACCTAAAAGTATTTAAAAAGGAAAAATGCCACTTCACATCCCTGCGATTGCGACGCTTCTCCAGCAAGTGTGTGAGCGGCGCTGCCAGATACCGCCTCTGCTATCAGCGCCATCGCTGAGACAAGTATGCTGCGAAAAATTTGTTGGAATCCGCGTTAAAAGAAGTGGGTTGAGAAATATAGATTGGCCATCACCGTTGGCAGGCGCGCAGGCCTGTTCTGCTCCTTTCGTTGTACCCGCCGGTGGAGCTACACGGCGCTGCTATGCTGTTCAGCCACAGCTCCCGTGCTCCAATTACTTCTGATGGCACCTGTACGTGTGTTCCTGTGCATTCCGGATGACTCAGTACAACCAATAATGAGCGTGAGTACCATCTCCAGTAAATTTCGACAACCTCTAACTTGGGCCCTTAGAGATTTTTGTTCACTAAATAAGAGAAAGAGTTGCGTTGGTTTTTTTTGATACTCATTGGCATGTGGCTGGTGGAGGCCGTCGCCTAAGCTGAGGGCACCGAATATTATCGTGCAGGAATGTTGACGACACACTCATTTTGCGTTTACGGTCAATCGAAAATTGCACAAAGTACAGTCACTTCGCCACGTCTCACGAGACATTGTGCACGATTCTCGAAGTGGTGGGTTGGATTTTCCTGTGCATGCCATAGAGAAATCCCAGCGCGGAGAGCACATGCGACATCGCAGTCCTCCAACACTTCTAGGCGCATCTGCCGCGAGGCGCTCTTCCCTCAGGTTATCTCTCGGGAAGCGGACTTCTAGGATCTGCCGCTTCTCATCATCATCATCATCATCATCACAGCCTATATACGCCCATGCCAGAGCAAGGTTTCTCCCATTATTCTCGAATTATCCTGGTCCTGTACTAACTGTGACCAATTTATCCCGGCAAGCTTCTTTATCTCATCTTCCCATCCTAACTTCCTGCCGCCCCCTACCACGCTTGTCTTCTCTCAGGATCCACTCTGTTACCCTTAATGACCAGCGGTTATCTTGGCTTCGCATTACGTGCCCTGCCCACGCCCATTTCTTCTTCCTAATTTCTTATAATATGGTCCTTAACACACGTTTGTTCCCTGACCGACCGTGCTTTCTTCTTGTCCCTAATGTTGCACCTATCATATCGCTTTCCATTGCTTGCTCAGTCATTCTGCATTTAAGTTGAACCCTCTTAGTGAGCCTCCAAGTTTTTGCCCCGTAGGTGAGTACCGGTAAGATGCAGCTGTCATACACTTTCTTCTTCAGGGACAATGGTAGGCTGCCAATAATTATCTGAGAATGCCTGCCGAATGCATTCCCCCCCGTAACTTACCATTCTAATTATGGCTGCCTCGTGGTTGGGATCCCGGGTCACACCTTGGCCTAAGTAGATATATTCGCTTAGTACTTCCACTGCCACGCCACCTATCTCAAACCGCTGTGCTTTCCCGAGGTTATTGATCATTAGTTTAGTTTTCTGCATATTAGTTTTTGGGGCCACGGTTATACTCTGTTTGTCCAGTGCGGTAAGCCTGCTTTGCAATTCGTCCCCCGAGTTGCTTAGCAACGCACCGTCATCAGCAAACCTGAGGTTACTAAGGTGTTCTCCAATAACCCTTACTCCCACCAGTTCCCAATCCAATGTTCTGAATACTTCTTGTAAACATGCTGTCAATACCATTGGAGAAATTGTGTCTCCTTCTATATTTGGGGACAACGTTCTCTGTGCCAGTGCATTGAAGGCTACAGACTGGAATCAGGGCCGTCTCGCTGCGCAGAGTGAAGACGTTCAACAAACATATTTTGCTGGGTGTAACCTAAGCTATGAAAACATAAATTTCTAATTTTTCAGCCTTCAGTTGATAGTGTCACCTAATTATTGCTAGAATATGTCAAACAGAGGGCATTATTTTTTTAGATTTCGTGGGGTTTTTTGGTTGCGGCGTTCACCGCTCTATTCGCATAGGTTATCTTCCGAAAAAAGTTACCGCAGTATGCATTTGTGGTGTAAGGCTGGAGAACCAGTAAGCTGGGAGGCGACTTGGCTTCTCCCCAAACTCAGAGCTGATCCGAGGAGAGAGGGAGCACCCAAGGAACAGACTGCAAGGTCGCCATTGACAGCACTGTAAAGCAAAGACCAATAAAGTTTGTACATTGTTTTATTCAGTAGCAATCATCGCCATCCCTTTCGTCGTCGTCTTCCGACGGCACAACCACGTACGGTAAATCCTCTTGCAGCGCCTCCTGGCCTCGCTAGACCTCCACTTCTTTGTCAGCTGGTCCGGTGGCAGTCTCAATCGTTGATCGTGAAGTGATGGCCACACAGATTCCTCTGTCATCATCTTCGGCGCGGTGTATCCGTGGCGCACCGGTAGCTACACGACGACGACGATGAATGTAGGAGCTCCTCCTGTGGCGTAAGACCACACGCAAGCGCAGACGACGCCGGGGGGTCACTGGGAGGCACACGCTGACGAGCAATCGGTATTTTTCTTTTTGCTAAAGCCACAGCGCGGAGGTCTTGCTCGGCGCATCGCGCCGGATACGCCAGGGGTTCGCCACGAGGGGCGAGCTCGCCGGGTTTTTCTAGTTACGCCAGACGAATTGGCGTCGCCCTAAACAGCTCTGTTGTTAAAAAAACATGGTAGCATCGTTCACGGTAGCTTGATTTTTCCCAAATAGCTCGGCACGTCATTCGGCGCATAGGATTTTCGAGAAGTTTGAGAACCAAAAGCGTTGAAAATAAAAGAAGCAAATTGTCTGCAACGTGTACACCCAAGTGAGACTGACTGAACCAGGACTCTGCGTCATTTCCGCATTACGTTTGGTTAGCCAGCTTGCCGGCGTAAGCGAGCATACCGTCGCACGGCTTAAGGCGGAGCTTCTGATCGCTACCCTGAAGTCCCGAAAGAGTGAAAGGCTTCATTTGGCGGCTGGAAATGCACATAAAGAAACTGGAAAGACAACAGTGCCCCGACAGGTTAGTTTCTCACTCGCTTCTCTGTGACAGAAAGTATATCAGCACTTCATTTTCAACAAAGCGGTATCGTCCACGCTTTAATTTATTTGGTCGAAGCGTTGGCTTCCGTTTGTTAAAGAAGTACTGACACCAAATTTTTGGCGCCTCAAAAATGATATAATTGGCTTCAGTAGTTTGTACACATGCCTCACAGAAATTTTTGCAGCGATCCGAGGCCGGAATGACATCTAAAATCTATTTTGATTGTCCCAGCCGTCAGCTTCCACAAATCGGCAGCACTAGCGAAATCGCTTTCGGCGTGACGAAACACTGGCCGGCGTGTCTGGCCGGTTCAGGGTAACGTCATATAGTAATTTTCTTTACCGGAAACGATATCCTGCGCTGCTGCTGTCAGTGGTATTCGTTTGGGCAGGAGACGTGGGTGTACCTGTGTTAGCAATGCTTGTAAACTTTCCGCACACTGTGTGTTCGACGTCGTTGCTCTTGAGTTCGTGGCCGGCGCATGGTGTTCCCTTGCACTGGTGGCGAAAACTGCGCGGTGCCGGTGTCGCGTGGTGCGCGATGTCCACGCGCACTAGTGTTCCTGTATATAGCTCCTCTAGGGGAGCAGAGTTGCGCGTCCGTCCGCCGAATTGAGTTCCGGGTGGTGCGGGAAAGCCACCCGTCACGCATGCAGGAGCTGCGGCCGGGCCGCCGTGCTCCTGCATGCGGAGGAGTGGTGAGGAGCGGCGCGAAAAACTGGTGCACGAGAGTCGGCTGCTTATCAGCTGAGTGGCCGCCGTAGCCGCAACCACCGATGCTCAGTTGCGCAGAACTGACTGAATCTGGGGTCTTGTGCGCAGCACTAAAAGCGGGCTTTTCTGACGAACTGGAACCCGCGGCATGTGGCAATCAGACGCGCAACTGTTGCGCTACGCAATATACAGGAACTCTAACGCGCATCGCGGCGACGCGGCGGCGCGTGTCGCCGAGCTCGCCCAAGTTGTGCTATGGCAAGCTCACGGAATGCAAAGTACTGCTCGTGGGAGCCTGTCCAGGCAAATTGACAACGACGCCAAAATGCATTATTTTCCACGCGACGACATCCCGCGCTAAACGTGGACTGAGGTCGTGCGCGGCGGCGGCCACAAGAACTGTCGCCCAAGCCAGCGGGCTCGGCGTTGCTCGGGTCAGCCTGGGTGTTGGAAACTTTTGGCTTAGTATTGTGGCGAATATTTTATCGCTGGTATCTGTACAACTGCGAATGACCATTCCTTACACAACTTTTCACTACACTATCATCCCCTTTCTCGCATATAGAGCTTTATTTTGGCGATAATTGCCGTTTCAGCGATCGGTGACGAAGACAACTGCTGTGGCCTGTTTTGATTCCTGCGCGCATGTACGCCATCTTTTGGCCGCTCGCCGCACCGCGGTGCCGGCAGTGCTGGGTCGGAGCGCCGAACCTCTGCTGCCGGTCAGCGTACACTTACCATCGCGGCAAATATCTCAACGCCGCTTTTAAAGTCAGCGCTGATAACAACCCCTAGCAGAATTTTTCGCCCCACTAACATCTACTTTCTCGCATGTGGAACTTTTACGCGATCATATTGATTAGAACAGTAGCGACAAGCTGTTGCTATCACGGTCCACGCCGGTTCGAGCCGCAGTGATATTAAAAAACGGACGACGGCGAAGACATCGCCGGTCTAATCGCCTGGCCAAATAAAGTTGTTCTGTCTGTCTGTCTGTCGGGTGGCAGCGACACATCCGAGTCTAACGATTCAGACGACATGTCGACTGCGCGGGCGAGTGCGGACCATGTGCGGACCATCCGCAACCCCCCTGCAGTTCATTTCAGTTACATCGGGCTCTTTTCAGTGTTTAAACTTTCAAGCTACTAATCCAGCAGCGTTGGCCCAGCGGCTGTCCTTGTGGTACACTTCCTTCGTCTTCGTCTGAGGTCGCGCTGGTTTTATCCAAGAATTTCTTTCCAACTAGCCCAGCTTGCAACCCTCCTGCGGCGAACGTCGCTGACGTCACGGGTGAGATCATGACGTAAGACTGGCCTTCGAACGGCCATTTTCTCGCGCGGCGAACCAATTTGAAACTGGTTGCATTAAACGTGCTATAATTCATTCTATGTGGGCGGCTGACGGCTTTCGGTTCGATTTTTGTAATTACTGGGGCAATAGGTATTCTTTACAGAACAAAGAACAAAGCGAGAAAGTTAGTGTCAGCACTCCTTTAAGAAATGAAGCGTAGGGAAGACGACGCCAATATGCCTGCTTGTTCGGTGATCGTGGTTCAGCGCACTCAACTACGAAACTAACACGAGAAAAGAACTGTAGCAAATACGTATCTGTCACGCCGGAACTGAAACCGAAAGCAGAATATCGGGAACTACTTTGCCGCAGTAAGACAAACAAGATAGCTCCCTCCGCCACGTAAAGATGTCCCCGAGTATAGATTCGACTCTCTTAAAGCATTCACAAAGCGTGTCTTGCATGTTCAAGGAGTTATATCAGCTTTAAAATTTCCGCTTGTGATTTAAACTCAGCTCACAGAGGATATATTTATTCAATGGCAACCATAGCGACCAGTGCGACTAAAATTTCCCTAGTAGCGCATCATTATTCACGGCTACGAGACCATAACCACACCCTCTGAATATAAGTAACGTCTTTGAGGCTACAAAAAGATGCTGACACAAGTTTTGGTGTTACTATTACTAGAGAGGATGCTTCCTTTGCTGACCGGAATAGCCCGGCCGAAGTATCCACGGCCTGCGCCATGCCGGACATCTTTTAATTTGGCCTAACTTATCGTGCAGGTAGACTGCTAAAGGAGCGGTGCAAGGCCAATTGACATCACAGGGAAGAAAGCCCTAGTAATAAAATAAGCTGACGTACCCGTTTTAAACATTCTAGAACACCATACTCTCAGCGAGAGGCACAAGGCGCTAGTAGCGTTCACGAGCTGATTCATGAACGCTGAGAAAAAGGTGTAACCGCTCGGCGGAACGTCACTCTTTCAATAACATGGATCCACATGAGGGAAAGGGTACAGTAATATGGCCGAGAATCGCACTGTAAATCGTCACATGCTGCCCGTATTTAAAGCGGTCACCAAATACCCACAGCGATGCTATAGGTCCAAACGCCTTGTAGAAAATTACCCGCAAAAGTTGGGTGGTGCTGTGGTCAAAAAACGCCTCTTCTGGCGCCTGCGGTGCTGCGAAGGCTGCACAAACCGGTGAGGGGATGGCTTTAATCTGTGCTAAGCGCCCTGCGGGCTTTAGCCAGCATAAACAGAAGCGACAATTTCAAAGGCGTCGTATATATTTTGGGTATCCCGCTCTCAAGTATTTAAACTGCTGTTCCAGGATTGCTAACCTATTGAGCATCTATAAATGGCACAAAAAAACGTAAAAGTTGGCCGTAAGTAGCCCTATGAAGGTGGTCACGTGTAACATTTAGTCAGTGATGTATGATGGCCAATCGTCCGGGGATGTGAACGAAGTCTAGTACAGCTGCTCTCAAATGTGTTATTTGCGCATCTTGCGAAACAGGAACGATAGAATGAAACACTAAATACAAACACTCTTCTCAAAATTCTAAAAAAGAGTGACTTTGTCTAGGGAGAGCTAAGGACCTGCGCAACGACAGGCTGAAAGAAACCTTCGCATCGCTGCAACCACGAAGATCTCCATTAACGGGGACACTCGTAGGCATTGTGGAGTTCGCGGCTATAAATGGGCTGTATCACAGGGCTAAGCGAGCACCAGAGCCGCAATCCACGACGTTATGTCGTTAGCACCCCGCTGTGGGTCCAATAGACCCACCGGAAGGTGCGAAAGACGAGGTCTGAGGCAGGCGAAGTAGATGAAGGGCGCTTTATCCACGGTCATTCAAGTGTACACAATGTATAAGAGACAGGCTGTCCCGAGCTTGGTCAGGAGAGTGGTCCCCACGAGCTCGATAAGCCGTCATAGTCATAGGCCGCCTGCTTCGTTCTTCTCATGAGGGGAGACTCGCCTTGCCTCGTGGTCGTAGACGGATCGTTCCTAGTGCGACCGGGTGGTTCGAC
This sequence comes from Haemaphysalis longicornis, assembly GCA_013339765.2. Lineage (NCBI taxonomy): Eukaryota > Metazoa > Arthropoda > Arachnida > Ixodida > Ixodidae > Haemaphysalis > Haemaphysalis longicornis. The sequence continues at coordinate 925 of JABSTR010000592.1, read as the reverse complement.
CGTGTGTGAAGAAAAAGGCCCCAGGGAAGCCCCCGCGCGCAGTATTATGCTTTTAAATGCAGAGATTCGGGGTTGACGGGGATGGGTGGAGGGGGAGGTACTCGCGGGCTAAAAGGGCAGGCTAGCGCGTCGGCCGGAGATGGAGGTCGTGTGTCGTCCCGCGCGAGACCCCGCGAGAATCGGCGGGCCCTTTCCGCTGACGGCGGCAGCCCCGTCGCGCCGGCCTACTAGCTCTAAGCAAGTAGCAAGTAGCTACAAGCTCTAAACCCATAGGTCGGCAAACTCACTCATGAGTGCACTCACAACCCCCACTCACCACTCACGAGTGAGTGGCGAGTGAGCCTCAACGTCGTTTTGGGCCGGTGAGTGCGAGTGCGAGTAAGTGCGAGCGCCACTCACATGAGCCCCGTGACCACTCGCGACTCGCGAGTGCGAGTTTCACTCGCTGGGAGCCACGCTCAGCACTAGCGAGTGCGAAAGCCACTCGACGGTGAGCCGCCCACTTGCCACTTGTGAGTACGAGTTCTACTCGCGCGAGACCCGCTCAGCACTCGCGAGTGCGAAAGCCACTCGACGTGAACCTCAATCACCACTCTCGCGTGGCGAGTTCCACTCGCGGCGATCCCGCTCACCATTAATGACTGGCGAGTGAACACGCGCTCTTGCGCGATGTGCGGGGCTTATCGCGTGAGCATCACTCGCTGTTGGCTTCGTCGCAGGAACCGCTTGGTGGTTTTGCTGCTGGCGATAACCAGTCGTACGCAACAGCCACTAGTTAAGGAACGACTGCTTTTATCGTAGGGGATATGTCGCTATTCTGTAGGAGGGTTTGTAACTAGGCTAGGTGGTTCATTGTCATGGAGGTTGAACAGCGCAGGACGGTACTAAGAGCAGAGCGACAAACACGGGCACTGACTAACAAATG